>SMLS01074964.1:0-38092 GCA_004785975.1 Popillia japonica | reverse complement strand
ATCGGTCTGTGAGATAGAGAGATATCTCACAGACCGATACCCCAAAAAAATTTTCAATACTTGTCTAAGTACGGTCGATATTTTCCACATATATACTATATATATATATATATATATATATATATGGAACTTAAATTAATAAAATATCCGAAATGAATAGAACGTGTTCTTTTTGTTTAAAAGTGTTGCAAAATTATTTTTGCGACTTTGGCCGACTTGGAATATTTGCGATTAGCGCGTCAAAAATCTGGCAACACAGTTGTGAACGTAAAGATCAAGAGAGAAGTACTGTGAAATCAGATATTGCATGTCAAGCTTAGCTGATGAGGCTTTTTGGTTAAAACCGAAATCACGTGAACCGAAGCCAATGCTTGATCTTGTTTCATTGTACTGTCGTTAGCAGGGTGGTTCCAACAGCAGATCATGAGCACCTATTATAGGTTTGTGTTTAACCTGCATATACAGATACAGGTATGCTATTTTCAAAACAAAATACCGTCAAAGCCGCGCATGACGCCAGTGCGAGGCAAATGTTTTAAATTTATTTCAAGAGAGGTTAATATCACTAGTTTTGTATGCGGGATTTGTATTAACATTAATACTTCGCAATGACGTATGCACAAGATGTGATGTGTTCAACTTCATTCAAGTTTTCACCGGACATCGTATGTACAGAGAACTACTCAGCGATTCTTATAATAAAATATAGAACTTGAGAAGTATAAGTGGTATGGCCCCATTGATTAAGGACTTGTCTAAAATGTTTTTATTTCATTGTTACAGCTTTAATAGATTCTGTCAGACAAAAAAAATTGCTAAATAACCTCTACCACACAAGTTATTTCAAATACACATAATACAATACAATACTGTATTGTTAACATATGCACACGTACTTGCTTTCAAAATGTATAACGTCCATTCACTTTTCTCGAGGATTTGCTGTTTTTTTGTTCTCAAATAGCTCCCTATAGTGAAGAGCTAATCAACAAATGAAAGCGGTTATTTTTAGAAAATACAATTTCATTGCTTGGATACAAATTAATCAAACAAAGAAGACCTGAATACTGATTTTTGTCATGTCAAGCAGCCATTGATGTCTTCAACTCAAGAGATAGGTACCGTCTTCAGAGCAAAAAAATGTGGGAATTGATTTTAAACACTTGCAAAAGTACGAATATTTTGAAAAGCAATAAATCTATTTCTACCATTTTGCTCTTTGATTGTTTTAATGACAATTACAATCGCGTTAATTTTGTACTTTCTCTATACAATTCACATTTATGACAAGACTATTAAGTACAATTATTCATATACACACATAAAGCACTCAACATATAGGTATCTGTACGTATGAAAGACCGGAGTCAAGAGATTCCGCATCTTAGATAGCCATGGACACAAGGTTATCGGCGCGGAAAGTGGCCCGCGCGACCTTGCCCAAAGCTTCGCCGTGTGCCTCCCTACCATCGAGAACGCGGCCCGGCTACCTTCCTTCCTGTGTTTGTTGTGCACGGCCAACTACGACCGGACTGCAACAGTATGAACCGTGTTGCGCTCGTTCTGTTGTCGATGTTGTCCGCGCTCAGAACGTTCGCGACCTATACCCAGTGAAAATCCGGAGTTCACACATCTTGATCGTGGAATGCGGAGAGCGAATTTTCAATCGACGCACGGCCGCTAGAGACTTTGAATGTTTGGCTTTCTTCTGCGAGTGTAGCGCGATTGAATTTAGTGATTCGAATTAGTATTTGATAAAAAGATATTTCATTGTGGTATTATTTCAAAATTTTATATTTGTAATATTTATTACATAATTTATCCAAATCCTGGTGTGTCGGTTACGATATTTTTAAAACGACTTGTTTCTTTTTGTGCAGTCCACGTATATGCGGAAGTGCTTTGTGGAAAGTGAGCTAATTAGTAAGTAGAATAATTATACGTAATACTTTATTGAATAAATTTTGCCTACGATATAGTGAGTAAGCAGTAATTGTCATTAAATTGTCAAGAAGCATTTCAAAGTGAAGGGCACGTATCTTAATTGGTTTCATTTCATAAAAGGTGATTCTAATTGTTTAATAAAATTTTCCAATTAATCGTTATATCACCGATATGATTATTAAAAAATCTAGTTAACATTATGGCTGTTACTAGTTTTATGTATCAATAATAATAATACGTTTCATTGTTGGACAAAAAACTTTTCTAATCTCCCTTGTAACATCAAAACAAAGAATGTTTATTACGATTTCCAAATGTTTTATATTTAGAATCTCTTCGTTAGTATTCTAATTTACATTCCTTTTAAATTAGTTGTGGCACAACTCGACACCTTTCTGATTTTATTGTGTTAAACTAATGTTGAATAAATTTACAATAACATTGTCAATGAATATAAACAAAGTTTTCAAGTAGTCTCTCTTACAACCGCAAGCTATCGTATTTACATCTTTAGTAAACGTGTAAGTATTAATATAGATTACCGAATATTGTTGCAATGAGTGCCTCTTCTACAGAAATAACCTCCAGTTCAAATAAATACGCTCAAATAAAAGAATAGCGATTCTGTTTCTGCACGTACACTACCGTCCATAATTATTTGCCCGCCCCTACTAAAACGTAGTTTTGAGTGAAACACCAATACAAAAATGAAACTATTTATTCTAATTAAATACGTATCAATACGAAAAATAAAAACAAAATTCTGAAAGAGAAAATAAAAGAAAACAACAAAAATAATTAAATATCGCGCTCGTCTATGTGACCTCCTTTCTGCTGAATCATTTCGGGAGCATTCTTTCGATTAATTTTGAAAATGTTAATGAGTCTTTGTGTCCCCATACTGGTGGTTGGTCCCACAATGTTCTTGTAGATGTGGGAGCCGATTGTCGCATTTGTCGGTCGATATGGTCCCATAAAAGCTTGATGGGGTTGATGTCTGGACTCTGCGTGGGCCATTTCATAATTGTCAATCTGCCATAATGCTCCATTTGATTGAGCATAATAATTTCGAAGTGTGTTTCGGATCATTATCCTGCTGAAAGACGAAGTTTTCGCCGATTATGCGTGTCTTAGATCGAATGGCGGGTTCCTCCAAAATTTGTTGGTAGCGTTCTTTCTTTAATATCCCCTAGATTCGCACTAAATCCCCTATAGTGGTCCCGGCAAAAGACCCCCAAATCATGACCGAACTTCGCTCATCTTTAACTGTAGACACTACACAGGGTTCAGCTAATCGTTCTCCAACTGATCTTCGAACCAAAAACCTCAAATTTGGAGTCATCAGTCCAAAACACACTTTTCCACTGTTCGATAGTCCAATCTTTATGTTCTTGTGACCAATTTAACCGTTTACTTTTATTTTGCTTGCGCAACAAAGGCATTTTTACAGCAATTCCTCCATCTAATCCAGCTTCCTAGCGTTTCTTAACCGTGCTCAAACTGATTACTTTCTGGCGAATGACGTTCGCTTCGGCGACAATTTCTGACGTTATTTTGCGGCGATTTCTTCTACTGATTAAAACGATGTTACGATTTTCTGTCGCGGTTGTAATTTTAAGACGTTCTGACAGTATTTTGTTTAAAATACTGCCAGTAATGATATTTCTTTTTAGTATTTAAGTAGTTTCACAATCTCGCGATTACTTTTACTAGTTTTGTGGTAGCTAGATATCAGAGCATAGGTTTCTGTCGAAAACTCTTTCATTTTCGGCATAAGTTCAAGTTTACGTCTTTTACCCTTTAATACACACACTTCTATGTTAACGCTCTTACAATTAGTGGTAAAACTAAACTCATATTTCTCCGCTTTAGGGGCACAATAATATTGATAAACTTTCCATATTTTATTATTTGTATTACTTGCTGCGCATAGGATGCACAATTCCGAGAAATGATTCATCACTTTGCTGAACTACCTTAAATCATAAAAGGAACTCATTCCGATCATGAATTAAAATATTTGTTTTTAGTTTGGGTTAGAAGTATACAAGTTCTTTCGTTGGATTTTTGCCGATGCGTCATTCGTTATACATTATAAGCGAAGCCACACGATTATATGTTCTCCTTGACTAACATGAAATTTAGAAAGAAGCAGAGAATGACAGGTTTGTCTGATTCGACTGGATTTGTATCGAAAAAACGGCGGCAATTCATGACGTATCGGCAAAGATCCAATGAAAGAACTTTACGTGAATTATCGCATTTCCTTAATGATATTTCTATTGTGGATGCACTTATACCAGGAAATAATACATTATTATTAAGCTCTACGTAAATATAGAGACGGGCAAATAATTATGGACGCTGGTGTAGGTACTACTGTACTTGCCTTTTCTTTTGTTGTATGTTTACTTACATCCACGAATAGAATAAGTTAAAAAAATCTAAAAGCGAGTAATATTTTAGAGACTTGATCCACTAATTAGCTAATTAAGCAATTCAAAAGTTTTTGATTTAGTCATCTGTATCGTTGAATTATACGGTTAAAGATCATAAATTAAAACAAATAGATATTACTTTTCTTTATACCTTCCAGCCATAGATACGCATGATGCTCTTATACTGATTGTGACAAAACTTTTATAGCAATATATAATTTATGCAAGCGTCTTTCACATTACCTGAAATACTATTTATTACTAAACATAGTAAAACAAATTGTTTTCTAGGTTTTGATTCTTATTAGTTAAAATAAATTTAGTATTATTTCATTTCTATTCTTTTTAATGGACTCACTGGATCTGGTATAAGTATTGTGTTTCTTGTTTGGCGGACTCCTCTTATACAGGGGTATAGTCTACGAAAATAAAAGATGTTAAAGCTAATGGCATGGAAACCTAAATTCCAAAAAATGAATACTTTATGTCCACGCACTAACGAGAAAATAATATTTTTCAATCTTAGTCCGGCCCTGTTGTTCGAGCGCAATGTGTGTATATATGGACGGGCAACACAGGCAGAACGTTGAGTCATTTAACAAAATTTGGTACTTATTAAAGGAAACATTGTTTTAGGATTTATCTTTCTTGTGATATTAGTTTTATACTTTTTAATTTCCCGACACTATTCATTTGACACCCTGTATTTGTTAAAGACGTATGTATGAAGTCGTGTAGACTATACTTAATATAAATGCAGTACATAGTGCTTCTGTTTGTGTATATTGCTGTACGTAACACATAATGAGATTTTATTTTATGGATATAGCCAATAATATACATTTAGGACCAAATTTATACAGCATGCTTAAATATATATTAAATATACCATTCGTATACCTCGAACAAGATGCTTGGATATTAACCTGCAACATTAGCAGGCGAGAAAATCAAAAAAATAGATCGAAGGCTCGAGGGTTGGAGATATTAATTATGAGCGCAACACAAAGGAAAAGGAAAAGAAAGACGTTAATAAAAACGATAGCACAGTAATATTCTACGAAGTGGAAGCGCATCAAACAGCTGCGTCTGGTATGGCATGCTTAATACTGAGAAGTGTAGGTAACAATAATTACAAAATCTGACTCAAATAATAAGCAATGCAAGCAGAAAAGAGAGATACATTCTTGGAATAGCTGAAGGAGATATTAGAAAATGCTAAGAGAACAGTCATATGTGTAAAACAATGCACGGAACAGCATTCACACTATTTTTTTAATGATATTTACATTCTAAGAGATCTAATATGAAAAAGTAATATTTAGCCAGTGGATTTGATAAGAAGGTGGTTTCATGAAATCGCTGTCTTTTGTATTGAACCTTCGATAGGTTTAAAGCGACAGCCAAGTTAGCATCTCGTTTGTTGCTTATAAATATAGCCCCAGAAGACCTCCCAAAGTTTTTTTTATCTCTCGTCCAAAACTTGTATTGGCTAATTTACAATTCAACAAAAATAACTTTCATAACTAACAAGGGGAACACCAGGGTTGTCCGTCACGGATCTTGTTGGGTCTCAACTATGTTATAGAGGTACCTCCCCTGAGTACCCAGGTATACTCATGATAAGTAAAGATGGGACAGTTTCCATATAACAACGTATTGAAAGTGTCCAATCCTTACTTTCCATGAGTGTACGAACTTTCCTTTATGAGGAATAGGAAATGCCACTCTACTACCCCATGTATAAAGATGGGTGATAAAGAACATTAAAAAGTAAGATAAGCACAGAAAAGCCTAATTCTTACATAAAATTATGCAAAACTTACAAGGGGAACACCAGGGTTGTCCGACACGAATCTTGATGGGTCTCAACTATCTACAATATATAAGAGGGATCCCCCTAAGTGCCCAGGTACAAGCTTTTGTCCTAACGCGCTCTAATTTTTGAGAAAATCGACATTGTTGTGGGCGTTCTTCCAAGTAAGCACGCATAGCGCAGTGGACTGTATGTATGCCTACCACCCTGCTGGCCCCCGTTCAATTCCTGCCAATAGGTTTCTTTAATTCAATCTTTTTGTGCACAATACTAACAAGTTATTAGTATAATGAAATTAGTTCATTCCATATCAATTCCTTCGCTCGATACACCAGAACACGATAAAATCGACAAACACCAGGCCCACTTTATGAAAGACAAGATTTTGTAAGCGCACCATCACATAAATACCACGGGGAAGCACTATTCGTTACCATTTAAAAAGGCAAAAACAAGGTTAAAATTTTTATTCCAGCCACGCGTATTTAGTCATTAGCACGAAGACAGGAGCGAAAAATATAATTTATTTATAGTTATAAATTTAATTAATAATTAATAATTATAAATTTGCGAGTTAGTAGGGTCTTATGCGTACATCCAGTCGACTGCACTACGAACACTTATTTGTACGAAGACTAACATTAACGGTATATAAAGAATGCGCCAAACAACGTTGATTTATCTCGGACGCTAGGGTGCGTTAGGACAAAAGTTCGTACTTGGGTACTCAGGAGGGTCTCTCTATAAGATAGTTAAGACCCATCAAGATTCGTGTCGGACAACCCTGGTGTTCCGCTTGTAAGTTCATGCACAATTCAATGTAAGAATTAGTCTTTTCGACACTTATCTTACTTTTTAATTTTTTTTATAAGTTCCACTTTTATTTTGTAACTGAAAATTTTTGGGTAGAAACATTTTTTGTCCTATGCTGAAATTATAACCTTGAAAATGTCAGAGATGGAAGTTTTTTATTATTGGGTTGTTTTAGGTTGTCCTTTGGCAATACTATGATCATTGTCAATAAAATATATGTTTTAACAAAATTTAATTAAAACCTCATTTGTCGTATTGTATATGCTGACTACAGGTACCAATTTTAGACCCCATATTTAGAATACTATGTGTGACTAAACTACTTAATTATATTTATTACAAAAAATAAATTAATGAAAGTACTAGAAAGTGTCAAACTGCAGATTTAATCCAAATGAATGACCTTTCCTGTTCACCACAATGATACATACATATAATACATATGTATACAAACATTCCACCATATTCACAAAGCCAGATAATATTATTATAATCCTTATATATGCACATACTTGTTTTTACTAGACATGTTACACGTAAGTCATTCTATAATAAGACTATAAAAAAATAAAATTTGGTACCTAATTAGTGTTTACAATAGTATTTTCTAGAAATAAAATCTCATACTTTATTTCTTTTAACTCAATAAAATTTTGGTTAGATCATCCTCTCCAATGATTTAGTGAAATTACATTAAAAATAATACCATAAATGTTAAAACCTTATGATAGTATGGGCCCATAAACGTCACCTAACAATACATATGTTAGCATATTCGTAGCGATATTTCATGTATAGATTTTGATCAAACGTTTGAATATTCTACTTTCGTACTTATCGATGATTGGAAATCTGAATCTTACCATTAAACCAAAGTGTAAAACCTAAGAAACAATAAATAAAGTGCGCTTTATACGCCAATTATAACCATTGATTTATGTATCGCTAGTGAAGATCTGTTGTTTGTATTTATGTAAAAAGGAATTAGAGTGTAAAACGCGATTACTTTCGAAAATGTAAAATAGATCGCTGTAATATGGATCTATTATATAACACACAATATATGTATGTATATGTTTGTTTTAAGTAAATGAAAATAAATGGGAAAGTAATACTCATGCTACGATATATGGGTATAAAAACTATACTATACTAATTTAATCAAATTTTATTCTTATTGGTGTTAAATATTACATAAATGTATTTTTAACGTATCGCGTATATATGTAATTATTTAAAAAGGTTAAAGTAGAAAAGTTAGAAATTTAAAATTTCTCTATTTTAATTTCTCTAATTTTCTTGATGGTTCTTATTAAGCTTTTGTCTGACATATGGTAAATATGTTGCTATAATCAAATAATAATAATTCAAAAAGTTTTATTTTTATTAACCAGATAAACTAATTTTTTTTCCGTCAATAGGTTGTCTCAATAGGTGGTTGAATACCCAGCGAAGAATCTTGAACATAATAATGGTACATTGGCCTTTTAGCAGAGCCGTAGGAGCAACAAACTGACCGTTAATTAAAAACTGATACTTAATAATAGGTTCGTAAAGATCTATAATGGGGTTTACAATTCGCACTTTGTTTATTGGCTATTCTTAGAGCATCAAAAGTTAATTGAAACCGCTTTTAAAATCTACCGATTTTAGGACTATACCTGGTTGTTGTTATTGATGGGAATTGAAATCGATAATAATTCAACTGCATGATATTCATTTGCATTTGACATAAGATTTTTTTTTTGCATTTCGGGATCAAAGCCCATGAGCGCCAGTAATTGCTTACTTAACTTAATGATTAAAATCCGAGTATGAAACGACTGAAGGATATAAAACAAGGGACACACATTTCACATCCCGTGCCCTATCAAGATGACTGACAATTAACCACAACACAAGAAATAGGCCACTGGACAATAGATAACTCACAAAGGAAAGAAAAGGATAAAAATCGTTTCACACTCAATATCAAATTTTAATGTGTAATAGTGATTATTGTTTTTATGATTAAGTCATCAATTACTTTGTTATTTAAGCACATTAATGTTATTATACTTCTGGGTAGACGTATTCCTTCAGTTATAACTTGCTGAGTAAATGTGTTTATAGTCCTTTCATGTAGCAGGCAATTCAACAATATATGATTCAGATCTGCTACCTCATATCCACACTGACAATTAAAAAGTTTTCATTTAACAAAGTTACATATTGCGTTTAATCAAGTGTGCTAATTTAGATTGTTCTTTAAGATGAATCTAATTTCTTAAGGCATGGGATTTTACTATATGTATGCGAAGCACCGTTGGATTATGAAGATTTCGCACAAGAATGAAAACGTACCGCAATTTGATACCAAAATTTGAAAGAACAGTGTCTGGAGCTGACCTATTAATATCAGGAAGACCAAGGATTAGTGATGTCTAAGTTGCAGAGATTTCTCATAAAAATCAGGACATAATCAGAGGTAATCAACTGACAACCCTCAGTCCAAATGAGATATCTAAGCATTTGCAATTGGAATACCACGATTTAGAAAATTTTACGCAAAATTCTAAAATTGTATCAATATAAATTGAAAATGCTGTTTGAATTAAAGGCAGCAGATTTGGCAACTAGTTAAGACTTTTCTTTGCGAGTAATAATTGAGATAAAAATTGAATCCGAATGGTTAAACTGTAGAATCTGGTCTGCAGAAAATCCAGAAGAAATCGTTCAACAAGGTCTTCATGGTAAGAAACTTACCGTTTCGTGCGGTTCTACAGCTGATTTTATCATTGGTCCGTATTTCTGCGAGGAAATGCTTCAACATCTTGTGTTAAGCAGACATTTCGCAAATTCATGAACCCTAAATTTAATGTTTAGAAAACGATCAATAACGTTAAAGAAATTGAAATACAATATTATGGAGAAATTGATGCAATTCAGCCAGAAATGTCACGGAATGCTGTGTACAATTTGGAGGAAAGGTTGGCAATCTTACAGCAACAAAAGCTGTTACTAAAACTTGACACAAAAGTTTTGCAAAGTCTTTCTAACTACTGCGTTATCGTCTTAAAAATAGGTGCATTTTTTTAAACTATTTCTTTAGTAAACGTTAAATAATATTATCTTAGCCAGGCTTCTTGATGGGATTAAGGCAAAGTTCTATTGGAATAGTAGTAGTAGACAGAATTTTTCTATTGTGCGTCCACGTTCGGTTTAATTTTTTGAATAACATCTTGACATCTTGAGACTAAATATTTTTGTGGTACTCTGGTCGGCATAAGATTTGTGTCGTGTGCACCAATAACACCACTGTATACGCGTCTTCACAATGAACTGCTTCATCATTCCTAAACATCTTTAAACGTTGACGGTTTTGACTTATTGATCACAAATTGTAATACCTCAAAGTGTAAAACGTGACAATCTTCGTGGAGAATCAATCCCAACTGCAACCAACTGTACCTGATGATGTATATATAAGTTTAAATCTACTGTTTGATCATAAATGGCGTTAGTAAGCGTATTAGGCATTATAAGTATTAGGCATTATAAGGTATTACACATACGTAATATTTTTTTATGAGTGTCTCATCTGTTAACATTTTTTAGTTCACACAGTTTAGCAATTCAAAAAAGGAAAATGCACATTTTTCCGTTGTTAATTATGGCCAGTTTCTCGCATGAAAAGGAGCATATGCGGGAAGCTTTGAATTTTTGCTTTAATTTAAAGAAATTGACTGCCGAATCGCAGGATTTTGACTGGTGATGAAGAGAGAATATATTTTGAGAAACCTAAATGCAAAAGATCGTGGGTTGATCCCGGCCAACCAGCAACATCTTCCTCAAGACTAAATCGCTTCGAACGAAAGACGAAGATATGCGTTTGGTGGGATCAGCAGGGTATTATCTACTATGAACTATTGCAATCTGGTGAAACTGTTAATGCCTACCGCTGCTATCAACAACTGATAAAATTGCAACGTGCTCTGCGCGAAAAAAGGCCAGATTATCAGCAAAGACACAAAATCGTCCGGAATTATTTGGAAACACTCAAATGGAATTCCTACTTATTCACTAGACCTGGCCCCTTCCGTTTAACCTGTTTTCGTCTATGCCCTTCTACTCTCACGAGGATGTTCAAAAATAGATGATTTTTTTGCCTCGAAAGAAATGGCATTTTTTTGGGCGTAGTATCCACAAGTTACCTCGAAAAATGAATATCTAGTGAGGGCATAAATATTTTTTTTTAGTTACTGACTTTCAGAAAAATTGCAACACCTAGAAGTTGTGGAACGATTTTATTGAAATTTTCAGGAAACGTCTATTTTCATGAAACAAAGTGATGATTAAGATTTGAAAACAAAGGAACAAAAGCTTTAAAAGTTTTTTCCATAATAAGTTGCTCCGCCACGATTTGTAATGCATCATCTAGACGGCTTGCCATGCTATTAATCAAGTGATCTATAGCTGCTTGTGGTATATCGTCCCAAGCTTCTTGAATCCGTTGCTGAAGATCGTGTAAATTATCTGGATGGTGCGGTAAATTACCTAGTCGCCTACCAATCATATCCCATACATGTTCAATGGGTGACAAATCAGGCGACCGAGCAGGCCATGGGAGGACGGCAATGTTAGATTCTTCCAAAAACCGTGTTGTAGCCCTTGCCGTATAAGGGCGCGCATTATCCTGCTGGAAAATGGCATTTTGCAGCCCCTGAAGATATGGAAGGTCAACTGGTTGTAGCACATTAGCAATGTAACCAGCTGCGTTAAGGTTGCCGTCAATAAAGACCAAAGGTGATCTGCTACCATAACATATTGCACCCCATATCATAACTCCCTGAGTGAGGGCTGTGTTGCGTTCCACAAAAAAATTTGGATTTTTACGTTCTCCGCGCATCCGTCTGCCTCTCCTACGACCATCGTGGGCCCACAAGCAAAATCGGGACTCGTCACTAAACATAATTTGATGCCATTCTTGCGTCCAATTAACCCTTTCGTTGCTCCACTCTAGTCTGCGTAGACGGTGAAGTGGTGTAAGAGGAAGACATAAAAATGGACGATATGAACGCAACCCATAAGATCTTATCCGGCGATAAACAGTTGACATTGACATTCTGAGTCCTGTACCTCTCATCCAATCATTTGCAATTGATCGAGTTGTTGAAAATCTGTCTCTTGTGGCCAAAAGTCTTAAGCGACGTTCTTCGCGATCTGTAGTCCTTCGAGGACGTCCAGATCCACGACGACGATGTTGAACCTCTTCCTCGGACTATTTGGACCAACATCTCAATACCGATGAAACATTTCGGTTTACACGACAAGCAATTTCTCTTAGCGAAAGTCTGGCCTCTCTCATACCAATAATACGGCCACGTTCAAAATCACTTAATTGGACAAAATGTTGATGTTGACGTACTCTCGGCACTGTTATCAAGTTCAGAATGAAATTGTTACTAAATGGTCTAATACTTCAAATTTATAGTTACTATGTTCTATGGAAACAACAGGCAAAAGAACAACTACTTGCTAGATTTTATTCAAATTTTAATCATCAATTTGTTTAATGAAAATAGACGTTTCCTGAAAATTTCAATAAAATCGACAACTTATAGGTGTTGCAATTTTTCTGGAAGTCAGTATATTAAAAAATGTTTTTCTTAAAAAAAAAACTGCTGATTTAAGCTTATACACCTGGTAATCTAGAATGATAATAAGAGGCAATTCAAAGGCACACGTTCAGTAGTTTGGAATGGTGATGCATTCCGGATGGTTCTTTACATTTAAGAATCACTTCTAATTTAATTCACTTTTCAGTAAATAATTCGTATATTATTACTTATTAACCGCGTTGTTTATAGCTTGCCACAACTATTGGTTGTTTTCTGGGAAAATGGTTGACTATTTGAGTGTTAGAATTCATCATCAATGGTATTGTGAAATTTGAGCTCAACGTTATAAATCGTACTTTGTCCTTATAGGCACCACCTCTATTACCATTTTGTTCGAAAATTGTAATGCCACTCGTGTTCTTCTGGTATCAAAGCAATTGCTCTACCAAACCATAAATTTATACTATCTACAAAAAAGTTACTGACATATTATTTGCAACGTTCACTTTATATAACTTAATGGTAATAGACTACGTGACAAGCGCAATGTCCGCTAACTTGGTTAATTACATTATGCATATTTAGATTTCGTCAGACGTGGCAGATCTTTTTTTATTTTGATAGTACCTACCGCCAGTATGTATAAATAAACTCCATAAAACACACAGTTTGTTCTTCAATTGATTTTATTGCTTTGCATAAGACCACCCATAATGATATTCATCTGACTTCCTATCGTTATAAGACTTAAAAAAAATGAATACTTATTGATTCAACAATTCATTAAATTCATACACACAATCTTAGCATTACAGCGCAGAATTGGACATAGTCGGCGCGCAGTAAAAGACTTAAACGTTATTGCATTCGTGATGATAAAAAGATCGTATAATAGATTGCTAAACTGCCTTGAATTATAATTATTACCTTAGCAGCAACCGTTGCTACTATAATTATTGATCCGCGTTCTTTCCAAAGCACCGTAGTTATCTAGTTGAGATAACATTAAAAATCATTTTATAACACTTTCCGTACAGTTTACGCGCTAATGTACTGGAGTTTTGCTCTATTAACTTCCATCAGATATCGTTTATACCCGTTTTTAAAGAGACCTAGAGAAGTCCGCTCATTACTTGTAAAACCATAAATTTATTATACCTATATAATTTATTTCACTAACACAAACGCACTTCAAATTTAATGCACTTAACTTATTCTTAATATGGAAATTAATTATTTCAAAAATACTGACAGACGCTTACTACACAATATTATAATTTATTTTGTATACTTTTGCTGCATTGCCTTAAAAGGGCTTTTTGTTCATTACTGCATTCTTTACTTATGAATGTCCATATAAAATGGATATTTAACAACAATTCTTTAGGTAATAGGGGATAGTTTGTGTTCCAGTCAATGATATGACCAATGTGCGAAACTTGAACTGATTTGGAAATAATGGACTGTATAATAAGGCGAATTTTTGCGAGCCAAATATATCCAAATATTTATATACATAGGTACATATTTAGTCAAACAGGAAGTTTTTGCTTTTTTGTTGGCATTCGATGGCAAGGTATTTGATGCTATTTGATGATGTTTGGTATCTATTTTATAGGTTATCTGGGGATTGTGAATGTTAATAATTGATCATGTCTAATTCAAACCAAGAACAAGTAAATACGACTATTACGTACAACCTAATTTATTTTTATAATAACAGTTATAAATAAAAATTGTTATCAAATAACATAAATTAATAAAAGATGGACATATGAAATTAAGATTAACTCAGTGCTGTGAACAAAACGTCAAGCTGTCATCCGATTACAATTCTCTAAAAACTACGTTTTTATGGACGAAGGAAATATATTTACTGTGTCGTAAGAGTCGGTCAAACACTCATTAAATATTTGGAAACATATTTGTAACGCAAAAATGCCGCACTGGTTTATTTTTATTCAACTTATGCTTACAATTAGTTGGAATTACATGCATGCTTTTTGACATTACATGTTAAGGCCGCATGACACTATGCAATTTTTTCCATGCAATAAGCAATATTGATTTTGGCGCAGGAGCAGTATGTCAAAAGTAAGTATTGCATGCAATTTTCTGTGCGTTGTATTGGTTTAGAACATGTTCTAATTTTCGTGCATCGCAGATGCAATTCTACTTACTTATATAGTGACTTCTAGTACTGCCAATTGGTTTTTTAACTCTCACAGACACAACAAGACAAACGTGCGTTTGTAAATGTGACGTAACCTCAATTTGGTTGGTGCCACTGATTTTTCAATACGTTTTCTTGCATTGCATGTATCAAAATTCCTTAAGGGTCAAACCATTACTTCTCGTACTTGACATGCAATACATTGCTTAACACAGATTGCAGGCAAAATATTGCATAAATGGCAAGGGGCATTTATCTCTATTATTTTATTTTACATGCACTCTACATAATGCCGCCTCCGTTAGAAGGCTTCCCTTCCAAGTTAAATACTAATGAAATGATAATAAATGTGTGTGATACATGTGTAAAGAAAATGACAGATTCTGGGGCAAGTATGTGTATGTATATGGTAGAAGCTTGAATCAAGCTTGAATATTAGGGCAATATACCGTCATGCAGCAAATGGAAATACTAGCAATAGAGATATGTCCCCGAAGGGCATTCGAAAGATAATCTACGGGTCAGCTGATTCATATCCTATCGGACAGCCAGGCGGCCCTAAAAATACTAGCAGCTTATCAGATAATCTCAAAGCTAGCTTGAGACGGCCTGAAAAACCTAAGAACTTTGGAAAAATACAACATACTAGTACAAGTACTTTGGTGTGAGTGCCGGGATATAAGGGCATACCAGGTAATGATGTAGTTGTAATCAAGCTAAATAATAACTGAGACTGCAATACGTGCTGCAGTAGCTTAGTGGATTACAAAAGCGCACCAGGTACACTGAATCAACGTAAGGTTCTGTTTTGATTGGCGACTATCAATTCAACTGGGTAGTTGTTGAAATTTGCCACTGCTGTGATTGCTTCATAGTCTTGTGTGGTTGTCAGATTTTGTGGTATTTTCACTCCTGGGGATATTGGTAAGCGATGTAGACCTCTTGTAGATTTCGATCCTTGCTGCTTCCATTTGGTCCATTATTTTTAAGTCCAAAACTACATCGTATTTCATGGAAAAATCCATGATGTTGAATTTATGAATTTTTTCATAGGCCTTAAAGGTGTGAAGGGATGGTATTTCAAGGATTTAATCATGATATGTTGTGCCATGCAGTGTTGTTACAGAAAAAGACGAGTAAAATGGGAAATGATTTTGTGCAAATGTAAACGAACATTGTAGGTGATTAAATTCAAAATGCTCCGTTAATTCGGATACGGTGGGTTCACTGGTGGTGTTTCTTTCGATGACCAGGCTCTTACTAGAAAATTTGGCACTTCTTCCGGTTCCCACAGAAATAGTTTCGCAACTTCGTCCCATACTGGTTGAGACTCATAGTTAGCTTCCTCGCAGTCTTCGGCTTCCTCTTCTTCTTGCTAGTGTAGTTCTTCCACATAGAATCCATTTCGTGATGATGTTGTCCCGAAAGGTGTTTGCTGTCTCATTCGGCTGAAGGAGAGATCGATATCCATCGGCTGTTGTCGTGCTTGGCGGTTTTCTAATTGTTGCACTGGTGTTTTTGCGAATTTAAATGAGCTGGGTTTAACATTTGGTTGTGGCTGGCCTTGTAAATAAGCTGGACGTGGCATATTACTACGGAATTGATTGGTTTGAATTGTAGGTGGACGATATAAATTTTGAAATTGATTTGGTTGAACTTGACTGGTTGATGGAAAATTTGGTGTTATTGGAAATGGATTTCGTGTAGGGGTTTGGTTAAATGCTGCATTCGTCACGCTGCCTGATGTTATCTGCGGCGAGCTATTGTAGTAGGCTTGGGCCGCTGCTGGCATATCTCATCTATATTGCTAGTTCTGATGTTCCAATACTTCTGCCATTGCTTCTTCCAATGTTACTGGATTTTTAATATAAATTAATTCTCCGATTCTTCCACGATGCATTAACCCGCGTTTGTAAAGCCGTATTTTTATACAATGATGTTTTCAATGGTATCAACTCTTCGCGGGAATCTAATGGCATTTTGGTTAATAATAAATTTACAAATCTTTGATTCATGTTGACCAAAACTAATGGGATTTTCATTTTTTCCTATGTCTTGTATCATTAATTCATTCAACAATTGTTTCCATGCTTTGATTCTCGAATTTTGTGTTTCTTCTTACCGTATCACGATGTGCGGGTCCTCTGCGTGATTTGCAACGCTGTTGGATTCCTCCCTCACGAAATCGCGTCTTTGGAAATTTTGATCCACCAACCGATATATGTACTAGGTAAACTCCTCGACTCGATTCGACCAAAGAATAGGAATTCACTCTCTCGTTTTTGGCGTTTTTAATCCGCCAATGGCGGTGGCCATATCCTACCGACTGCGCCAGTTATAGGTAAACACTACTTTAGTAGTATTTAAAACAAAACTTTTATTGGTACGAGTCTTGGGGTTACACAGTATACAGTTCAGTTTTAACTTACACGTTACGACGAGTAATATACTAAGACTAAATTAATATAACAATTACAGAGTTTATATACTATAAAAAATGTTGATGCAGTCCCTTTTTTAGTTGTCCGAAAGTGTAGGCAGCTCGTGCTGACTTCAGACTTCGATTGTTCTAGACGATCTAACTCATACTTACAATGTGAAATTAAGACATTAACCGAAAATTTACAATACCCGTATTACTTCAAAATGTATAACACATCTACCAAAGTTGCACTAGGCCTTGATTTCAATATAAGTATTTATTATATAGATATAGTAGTATGTAATCAAACTAATTTACTGTAAATAAAATCTTACTTCGCATACAAAATCAAATAAGAATGTCTAATCGAATAATTGATTTTTTTATTTCTTTGTACGATTAATAATATCCATACAATGTGTTAGAAAGGGATGGTGGTAATTCCTAAGTACAATAGATTGCGTACTTTCCATATGGGTTCACTCACTTAACAACTAGATGTCGTTCCAGTTATACGACTATAGTTCAATGCAAAATAGTGATGTATGCTATGAGGAATTCAGCGAGCACAAATTAATTTCTTCTAATTCTTATTGCGGTTCTAATATTTCAATTTGACTAAAACTGTGCACTTTTATATCGTCTATATGATTTCTTTCAAAAATATAAATATCTAACCCTGACACTAAGAAAAACATGGGAGTCGAAGCTAACAAAACATTTTAAATATTTATTTGTGCGCCAGCAGTATAAAAACTATAAACATATAAAAAGCTGTGTCAGTATATCTTACTTTAATTCATCCGATGTTTGTTTCATTGTTGGCAAATCTTAATACTCTACTGTCGCATTAATTTAAGATTTATTTCAAGCAACTTAGATATATAGTGGTGTAGTGAAATCGTGATGATAACTTGTTCTTTTTATGATACTGGATACATCGTAGTGGTTTTATGAAACTAATACTGCTCATTGTTCGGAATTAATGTAAGTTTTTTCCAACTAAAGTCGAATGAATTACATATTTCCTAAATTTATTTGTTTGAGAACTTATAATGTTAGGTTATATGTATGTATTTGCGTCACAGCTCCCTACTATGTGCACTAATTAGTGTAGGTACCCCGAATATAAAAGAATACTTTTTTGCATTTAAAAGTAGTTCAGCCCCAGAATGCATCATTCAAAACATCATAACAAAGCGTTTTACAATTATTGTGTTTAATTGAACAAGGAAATTTAAATCTAAATGTCAGTCTTGACGTTTAAGTTGTTATTGTATATACATATTGAATAAAATGAATAAAATAAACCAAATTCGTACAGGAAAAACTAATTATCTCATTATGAGGTGCCAAATTGATTTAATTTGCGTAAGTATTTTAACCGACAATTTGGATTTTATCATGACGACTTAATCATGTTCCGCTCTGGGTTTTTTTTCTTACCTTTCTTACAAATAAGTTATGAATTATGTATATCTATATTTAATCTTTCACCACACCTTCAAGGTCAATAACTCGGCACTGCGAATGAACTTCACGTGAGCAATGTAGGATTTAAGTATTGCATTACGTGTACAAATCATTTGCAATTCTCGTACATTTAAAAATGTCATTTGTTTTTGCACAATTCCCTCTTAACATCCTTATTCGAAATTGTATTTTTCTACTGTCAAGGTTGCAACCGATGGTATTACCGAAATAGGAACACACAAAAACATCTCAAGCACACTAATTCGTTCGCTGAAGGTTTTAGGTAGTGTTGTAGACTTATTTAATTAGCATAACGTTCTCACTACATTAGTTTTATTGCTGCTTCGAAAAAAACTTGTGTTATACTTTAAATCTGCGGAGGTATAATGAAGTAATGGAATTTAGCATTGAAATTTGCATCTTGTGAATTTGCAAATTAGCAAAAACAATGAAGGTAAAAATATGATGGTCTCAAATGTTTGTTTCTGTGGTCGTAGATTTAGAAGTATTGGATAACTAGTCATCCAGACTTGACCTATGTTTTGTATTCTTATTTGTGCCTCTTTTTTACAATATTTACGTCAGTAGCGTACGCAATTTGATATAAGATAAGCAGCAATTTAAAATATTTTTCAAATTTTACCAATTAGCTTCGTTTTTCTACCTATTACATAATATATTCACAATTAATACAACCAGTCTAACGTATACATACACATATAACACAAACGGCTATAAAAACTGTTCCAAGATTTTGATTAAATAGGTTTTTTTTTCCTTATATTTTATTTCTTATTGAATTGTAAAGTAGACGGAATAGAGTCTGTGGAACAACACAGAGGGCAAATGGCTTTCACGACTTTGTTGGCTAAGACGCACTCTTTCGTCGAAATTTTCCACATTCACTTTGAATGTGCTCTTGTTAGCATAAACCTTTGACTTTAAAGAAATCCGCAAAAAGAAATACAGTGGTGTTAAATCGCACGGTGGAGAGGACCGAAACGAGCACAAACAAGAAACGTCCCAGGCATTTGTTTTTCGACAAGCACATGCTGGTTCTCTGAATCCTAAGCAATTTTGACGATGAAGTCATCAAGGTCAGAATGTGAGTAGGTATACATAATAGAGAGCTTCTTGAAATTTGTTCATGTCTACGATACCCAATTGCTGTTCCTGGATTTTCACCAGCACCCTTACCCACTGCTCTGATATTGACATTTGAACGGCTTGTTGTTGGACGATCACTGCGTTTAGCATCTGATCCAGTTTGGTTTTTTTTTTGTAATTACTCTCTTCAGAATTGACGAACTTAAATCACTATTACCATATTTTGTATAACGTTTTAGAACTTTTGCGTCTAGAATATTAGTCAGCAATGAAAACACGATCTTCTATTGTGTAGCGCTCTACTGCATGAATGGTAGCAAATTCAATACCTTACCTTAATTTTGGGACAGCATTTACAATGCAAAGTAATTTTGACATATTTTGCAACAATACACTAAATGCTAGACAAAGTTAGAAGAATTGGTATTCAGATTAACATCAACAAAATTTTGTGAAAGATAAGTGTTACCGGTCGGAACAGTTGAGCCAAGATTAAATATTGCTACCATACATATATGGTATCTGATATTTTCTTATTATACATATAACGGTCTGTGATTTGTGCTTAATGATTCAGAAATACCAACTAAACTTTTCATTGGTAGACAAAGGTATTTATATTAAATTTACATTTTTATTTTTTTCTGGTTACGTTCAAAAATGTATTCCCTGCGATTAACTAAAGGTACACAACATGAAAGGAGGACAACTAATAATTTCTTGCAATATACATATGTAGGTATATCGGTCGTTTTGAGAAATAGGATAAATAAAGCCGTGAAGAGGTAAGGGGTATGAAAATTCGCTAAGAAGTGGGGACGCGTATGAGTCTATGAACGGTGTACTCTACAATATTGGTGGGGACGTAGCTCCCTTCACCTCCTCCCCGCTTTAAATATCCTATGACTCAAAACGACCGGTATATTCTCAGCGAGTAAAGCTACGAGACGTTTAGCTATGAATCCAAGCTAGTCTGGGACTGGGAGGAAAACTATTAATAGCATTGCGAAAAAATGTGCGCGATTCATTGGACCAAAGCTATTATGTAGTCTGATTGAAAGCCATGTTAAAACCCATCTTCAAACTATTGGAGAATGAACAAAAGACTGCACTAGAACATCACTCCAAACCAAGAGAAAAAGTTGATTACTTTTATTATTATGAGTTCTTTAGCAACTAACGTAAAATGCTTTCTGAATCACAACAAGAAAGATTAAAGAAAGAAGATACCACACCAAGAGAATTGTCAAACCACACGGCGACCACAGGGAGGAGCGCCATTTGAAACAGGTCAATATGAAAGCCGTCCTTGTCAAGAATCTCAATCAATCTGGACTAGAAGTTTAACAGTACTCGCACAACTAAATGTCAACACTAATTTGAAAAATCCTTAACGCTTTTGTCTGATCGCAATTACAAATTGTCCCACTATCCCCAATCCATTGTATTCCTGAAAAAGAGAATTTCAAAGATGTCAAATTCTTTCATTGAATGCATCTTTGGTATTTGCAAGGGCATTTCTTCCACAAAAATACGGTTGTGGGTTGACTTAATATGAAAACACCAGCATTCCTTTATAATAAAACTATACAATGGCTCCCATAGGGGACACCAAGGTTGTCCGACATGGATCTTGATGAGTTTCAACTATGTTATAGGGAAACCTCCCCAGAGTATCCAGGTGCAAGATTTTGTCCTAACGCGCCCTAGTTTCTGAGAAAAATCTACATTGTTGTGCGCGTTCTTTTTATACCGTTAATGTTGGTCTCCGTATAAGCAAGCGTGCGTAGCGTTGTGGACTGGATCTACGCCTGCCACACTGGTGGCTCCATTCATATACAATATCACCACCTAATATCATCGCTTCTGTTTCTATCGAAGGCATTTGGGCGGATGGTGCGCGAGATTCTTTGACATTTGTTATATGGCCGTTGTATATTACAGATAATAAAAACACTGTTATTACTATTATGTTAAAACCATTCTTTACATAATCAGGAAATATTTTTATAGTTCTAATGAAATTTACATTTCACGAAATTGGTTAACCGCAAGTTAGACTATTCATGTAATGATCAATTAATAATTGCGATATGTACTTTTATGATAATATAAGTATTTTCCTTTCTTCGTATTGCGAGCGATTCTTCATGGCACTTTTCGAGTACTTAAGTAGGTACATATTTTCCAATTCTCGTTAGACGATATTTCTTCGAATGCATTGACGTAATCAAATCAGAAAATTACTAAATCAATATATTCCCATCTAGATGATTATACAGGGCGTATTTGAAATAAAAGTAAAGACTATGAAAAATAGAAAGATATTGTTTTATTAAACTTAAATCCAAAATATTTTGCGCAAATTCCTTCCCATACGCGAGAAAAAAAAATGACAACGGTATTTATAAAATATTTGTCGCGCCACTGTGGAATATTTTCGGACGAATATATGTATGTATGTAGCGGAGGGCAGGTGCAGCGACAGGCGATATGTAATGTGTGCATTATTGAACTCTTCATTCAACGCTATTTAAAAAACCTGACACATCAGCGTTATCTTGTAGTTTTTATAACATCTGCAGCTGTTTTTGCGATCTCTTACGTTAGATTGATCGAGGTCAACATTCTCGATTCAATAGATGGCGCATATTACAATTTATAAGGGAGATTTTAATTTTGGCATTCGCCTCGTAATTGAACAAAACTTTTTGGATTTATATTCTACATAATTGTATCTTACCATTCTTAATATTTTTTACTTTTATTTCAAATACACCCTGTATACATTATCTACTGCTACGTATAATATTCCTTCAGAAACTTTTCTCATGGAAGTAGTTGTTTTTTTAAATAATTTAGTAATTAGGGATTGGTCCAAATGCAATCCTTCAAATTCTGTTTAGTCGTTGAAAAATTATCGTGACATACATTGTGATTGTGATTTTTGGACAGCATTACTTAGGTGGATAGTATTTGCTATTTTGCTAATACATAATTTGTACAATTCTTTCGGTTTTCATCAACTTATTCCCTGTTCACTGCTTTTTATTTTAGCAGTTGTTACTAGCTTTTAAAAATGATTTCATTTACAACTCTTTTGTAATGTCCTTGAACTGACGGAATTAGGTAGATGCTGCATTGTTAGAGTTGAAGAACAAGTAAAATTTGAGACTTTGGTCTGCAGATATCCAACATAAATCCACTGAAAGTTGGCTACATCCGCATAAAAAATAAGTTTTTTGCCGACAGTTTCAGGAAACGAATTATTGAGTCTTAATGTTTGAACTAAACCTTACCTACTGGAGGATATCAAAATAAATCATTTCAATCGTTTAACAAGGAATTTCATGATGATAAACCTACGGTAGAATATTACCAGCAAGACCCGCCCATAAATTTCCAGAGAGAATAGCTTCCGTACAAGAAAATTTGAACACAATCATTACACTGCTGTAAATAATTGACGAGCACGCCTTGTATAATCTGAAGGCGTGGTTTTAGCGTAATGAAATTTGGTATAAAAGTAGTACTAAACTAGTATATCTTACCTTCATGCGGAAAGCGCCGTAACCCTGTTGGGACGGAATGCAGCAAGAGCGGGAGTATCCCCCGTGTAACGAACTTTAATAATAATATGATACGACTATGTATATTGACAAGTTTTATTGACATTACTCAATATTATATATCAAATATTCTATTGTTTTTAATTAAACACTCTAACTCGTGACTTGTCGTAGCCAAGGCCAACGGTAGATGTTACTAGCTACCGTTACATCCTCCTTTAGAAGTCTAAAGATTTAGTCTTTTAACTGGTTTAATGGGGCGTCCTGAACGAGTGATCTTTGGCGAAGTATGTTCCTGGACTATCGTTCTAGGAACTTCGTCTTCGCAGTTACTTTCTAAAACTGAAGGTTTAACAATTGTTGTTGAGATAGGTTCAATATCGATAGGATCAGAATTTTTGGCGGAGAGGATGACTGTCGTTGATTCTATTTCTTCTGATTTTGTTTTATGCAAGTGGGCAGTATTTCTTCGGTAGGTTCTTCCGTCTGTTGTCTGGATGATGTGGGATCTTGGTTTGTCGGTGTTTGTCATTACTTTTCATAGCCTGAATAGCTGTCAGTGATTACTAGGTATTCTTTATTGGCAAAGTAAAATACGTTCGAGCTAATTATTTGCCTGGAGTTTCTTTCAAAAGGATAGGTGTGTACCATCGCTACACGACGAGGCATGGAGCCTATACGTCGTCGTATGCCACCAAGAAGGATGGCCAACCATGCCGCTTCAACTCGCTTCCATAACTGCTCAACGTTAACCGGGGGAGACGGATAACGTTGAAGTCTCCGACCGATCATATCCCAGACAAATTTGATTGGATTCAAATTCCATGGAAGTATTCGTATACGGTGTTCTTATTAAAGTAGTAACACAAAATGTCTTTAACCCATTAGCAACCTTTTCTTATTTATTGCGGATACTGTGGTGACTATATAAGTCTATAAATCTTCCCAATCCTGGTTGGTATGTACTACTTTACAGCTACAACAACCAAGTTCTTGTACCCATTGATCACTATGACACGGGTTCGTCGGCCTTTTTCAATTAAACCATTTTCTGGAATTAGCTGGGCACTGAACCTCAGGCGTATCCCACCTGGGCCGGCCGATAGATTTATTATTGAGGTGCCAATAAATTCTCCGAAATGACGTTAAACATTACAAAAGATATTAATACTCTCTGAATGTTTCTTAAGCGTGCCTTAAGGTTCAAGTTAAAAAAGGAAACAAAGAACTTACTAATTTCTCGTAGATGTTTTGTCATTTTAAATAATTTCACACATTCAACAATTATTTAACTTTCGTATAATAGAGATTTACACACAACAACAGTTCTTACATTGTGTAACGTAATTACGTAAAACCAATATGTACCTACATACATACGGATTACGCTATTTACCTGCATACTCATACATTGTTGTGTGATTTGCTGAGCAAATTCTGCTCTATTTACGTGTTCTCTAATATGGAACTAATTTGAAATTATAAAGAATACAAATCTGCGTGCGTTCATGCAAATACGTACGAACAAACTAGTATACACTGTATCCGAAAAGTCTGCAAACGTTCAAGAAGTGCGAGTTTGAAATAATATTATTATAAATTCCGGATAATATGACAATTTTTACAGAACTTTCACAAATACACATATGATAATATCAAGTAATCTACGCTAATTTAACTTATTATTGTTTTTATCGATTAGTTCATAAACATTTGAATCGCAATGTATGTGCGTGTCATTGCATGTACAATGGGTTGATATATTCATGTGTTCTGCGTACATTTACCTACTAGATTGAAACACGCGTGAATTTACCAAAGGAATTCGCTAGCGTGAATCAATAAATTTTCTTAGAAAGTGGTTTTATGAAACATTGTGAAATAACAATAATTTGTCTCCTGCGCGAAGACGGTATTAAAGCAACGGCCCACTATAAAAAAAATTGCACGAAAACAACGATTAATTGTGGTTGTAAAATTTCAACATAAAATTCCATTCATGCTAATGAGACAGTTTGATGGTACGCGCATATGATTACTTATAAATTGTAGTGAAAGGCTATAGCAGTTCTACCTAAGATCGGGTTAGATGATAGCGGAAGAAATAAATTTACAAACTGTCTATTTTGCATGTTACGACGTTTGGAAACAGTAAATAAGTCGTTAATATTGTGATTTTGCATACAAAATTTAATAATATGATGAAAAATGTTGTTTTTTTAGTGACAAAACGTGTTATTGTAAAGCAGGAAATATAACAATAACTGGTTATTACCTGAATTTTATAAGTACTGCAAACACCTAATTAGATGGCGAGAAGTGGTGTAGTAACATTGGAAAATTATTATACACTATTGCTTCACACAAAAACTAAATTCACAAACCTGATAAGGGCTTGTGATCCTCAAAGATCGGATCTTCTCGAATATTCTTTCCCGTAACTGTGGTTCATTTTGGGCTTCCAAACCCTTGTCATAAACTTCCTACTTGATTAATGTCTAAAACTCCTCAATGGGGCGCACCTGGAATACGTTGGGGAGATTGAATTGTTTTCCTCAGATACATCATTCATATTATGTTCTGTTAACCAGTTCTGAGTGATTCTAGCATAATGGCATCAAACCGGAGTGGACCAGAATATGACGTCATCATTTGAATCTGAGTATTCATGAAATTTATCAATTTAGGAAGAAATTGCGAATATAGACGTTTACATTCACAGCTTCACCTTTAACTTTTCCAACGTAAGGTCTTGAGGAATAGCACACAGACCATAATCTTGTCCGCAAATTTGCTTTCGGTTTAAATTTTAAGTTGTCAGGAGAATTTGCAATATTAGACATGTAAAAACCATCGTTACTCTCTATTTCCGAATTGGATAATGTAAAATATTTCTCGTCGTCTAGAACAATAAGTCTTGGCAATAAAATGTTTACGCTTTAATATTTGGCGGCATCTGAGGCCTTCCTTTTCCATATTCCAATCCATTTTTAGTCAAAATTCTGCCAAAAATCCTATGCGCAATTTCAAATCTGCGGCCTAAAGTGCGCGTAGACGTCCCAACTCTGTCTTCACCAGACTGGACGAGTCTGTGCACTTCATGTAAGGCCAAAACCGGAGGTCGTCCACTTTTCGGTAAATTGATGCATGGCAAGCCTTCTTTACATTCTTTAATTATGCGGTAAATGGTTGACAATCCAATATTTTGGTTCGAGAAACGTTACCAATCTCAGGTTTAGGTATTCGTCCAACTAAAGTATATATAGATCACAACCCCCACCAACATGTTACTCCCATCACTCGCCACCTAATTTGAAGTTTACAGTAGACGTCTACTACATAAAACGGAATATTATTGTGAACAAACTTATGAGGAAATTTCCTTATATTTACCAAATAGCATTTATCAAAATTTGCGTTGGAACAAAAAAATTATCCAAATCTAATTCGAACACAGAGGTAAGACTTCATCCTTTTATCCTATTGATCATCACTTATGTTTCTAGCAGCGGTATTTTCAATCAATTATCGTTATGATTCTGTGATTTTTATCATCGATACGGTGGGGAACTACTGCGCTTTTCCAAATTTAATTTGGCATAAATTTATTAGCAAAATAAACGCTCGTTTTGAGATGAAATTACATTAACCTTGAAAATATTGGGAAAAAATTAATTAAGATACTCAAATGTTAATGAGAAGGTATGTTGTTAGTTTATTCTGATGAAAAATATTTACATTCATTTACATGTGTTCTTAAAAAGTTGCCGTTTTGTAGGATCAATGAAACTTTTAGAATTTTTTTGGTGTTATTTTATGTAGATGGATGATAAATTAAGAACCACTATTAGATTGAATCTCCTCATAATTATTAATTCCTGTAAACTTACATATACATACTAGCATAGTGTGAATAGATTTTATATTCACAGATACATACCTATCTACAAGCTGTCCAACACTTTATTTTTCTTCTCTTACATTATTTTTCGAATGTGTGGTTGAATCATTTTATTATTATTCATTTTGGAATCATCGCGGCAAATACATTGTATCTGTAATGCATTGACTTTGTTCCACCTGGAGAATATACAATTGAATTAGAAATAAGTTTGATTAGGTACTGGATTCAATTGGTTTTAAATTAAACTGTGTTTTAATGACCTTGAAGTGGAGAAAATATCTGGAATTAAAAGATTAAGTTTTTTTGTAACACCTTGAATGTCCTTGAACTGATGTAATTCGATAGATGTTGCAGTCGCCCACTATTGTTCACACTTTCGTGAGTCATTGGTTCAGAGACTGTATCTGTAGCAGAAAATTTCCGAATCTTCGACACCACACAAGGTTAAATCTTTCTGCACATCAATCTTTAACGGATGCTTGTTACGAGTTTATTTAATTACATAATAGATGGAGCCTTTTTTCATATGACATCTTTTGATCATTTTTATATATCTGAATCGTGTCAATAAATTGTTATGATTAGAGACCGGATTATATGCAAAGAAAAACTGGAATATAGGCGCATATGTATACATATATCGATTTTTGAGAAAATATGCACAAACCTGGGGCATATATGCAAAAAAAATTCGACATAATGCAAACATTTTATGTACATAAAACAAATAACAGCAGAAATGTAAACATTAACTTCATTGCATCAAATTTTGTTACAGCATATTGCGAAAGCAATGTATAATTAAATGTTTTTCAAAATTGTGTAAAAGAAAGTTTTGTCTTCTATCAGAATAAGCAATATTTAAAAAATGACTTTATAATCATCAATACACTATAACGCATAACATAACCGCAGAAACTGTTTTGTCTAAGCATTCTAAAGAATTACGACATAACTTTGATTTTGAAAATGTTAAGATTTTAAAAAATCAAAATGGTTATAAAAAGAGATTAATATATGAAATGATATACAATAAAAAAGAAAATAACGCGGTAGTATTATTTATAAAAATTTAATCACCTAATCACGCCTGAATTTTATCAATTTAACTAGGTTTTTTTGCCATGTTTTTCCCTAAGCCTTGAACATAATTTTTAAAGCTAGACAAGAAATACAGTCATATAAGGATTTTTATGATTATAAAGTTACATTTATATCTTAATTTGTCCACGATATTGTAAACATAATCCTATATATCATGAATTTCTTTGTCTGTAGATAATTTTGTTGATAGGCATGGCTACTTGCTTATTAATTGACACGAATTAAATGTCAATTTTATTCCAGTGAAGAAGTGGAAACCTAATTTGTAAAGATTCTGGAATAAATTGACTTTTAATCGAATTAAAAGTGTTATAATTTACCTAGAAGTGGAAAAAAATATCAGCAACATAAGATATCAGAATACATATGTTTCGAAAGCGTCTTTTAACATCCCCAGATGTAATTGGTGCATTTTTTTAATTTTGCAATACATTCTAAACTAAATCGAAATCGTTTACTGTTTCACCTGCCAAAACTTTCTGAACTTTCTTCAATTTCAAATACCCAGCATTTTTATTTATCAGACTGATTCCGAGAGACATCCCTTGCGTTTCTAGTTTACGAATGGAACTTGACACAAAGCTATAATTTGACTTAATATACAAAAGATTTTGTAGTAATTCTGTTGATGTTACTCTCGTTCTTTTTACAGTTTTCTAGAGTAATGCAGTCGGCAGTGATTTCAAGAATTACATTTTTTATTCTTTCAAAATTATCGGCGTAAAAATTACAGCCTCTAACCATGTACCCCATCTCGTAATAATCCATTCAGGAGGCAACTTAACACCGGGAAGTCGCTCCTTATAAAATTGGATTCGTAAAGGCGCTTTTAAAAATACTTTTTTGACATTGCTAATTGATCCATTAATCAAAGGGAATTGATTCCTAATGTTTTCGGCTACACGATTGAACCCATGAGCTAAACAAGTGATATGAATAATCTACCATGATATAAGTAAAATTATCCCCTACCAATTGTTGAATTTCTGCCATTGTTTAAAAACGTAACACAATTACATGTTGTTTCGCTCAAAGATATTCAATAAATGAATACTTTATAATTATAATAAAACGTATTTACCACATTCCTTATGGTAGGTGAAATTAAACAGGAACAGTTCTTGGCAAAAGATATTGGAGAAACTAATGTAAAAGATTTATCGTTCTGAGAATTGTCGGTTGTCGATCTGCATTAGGAATTCTTCTTCTTCTTCTTCAATAAGGAGAAATTGGTTTTCGTTCCCCACCGGACAGGCTCTGGAACTTGACTAAGACCATCAGCATAATTTCTTCTGATCTGTCTACTGTGGTCGACATTAAACCTTAAAGGACATCTACGAGGGATTTATAACATGCATGATCTCAACTTCAGGTAACTAATGCAGGCATGAAGGAGTATTCAATAAATACTGTTTAAGCAAATATTATTAAAATTTACTGATTACAACAGCATGCATGAATTGTATTCTCGCAAAGCAAACTACTTCAGTAACGGATACTTATAGCATGACTTTCAAAGCTACAAGCAGCTAAGCATCCTTCAGCTGGTTAACCGAGGACTCTTCTGTTCTTTTCTTTCTATGTAGGTATACCTACCGAAGAATAGGCATTTTTTTTTCTAGAAATTGATGTTATTATGACCAATGAAGACAAACAACAAGCAATAAACTTTCCGATGATTCGAGGCTAGCAAAGTGTTGATACAGCAAGGTGGTCTGAACTCCAACCTAACCAGCTGATAAAGTAACCTGTCAATCTCCTCTCTAAGAGCGTTGCAGTTGAAAAATTTATGATTAATATCCCCAACCTCACTATTACATTTCTGACATATGGGGGAATTCAAAACATTGTGTCCAATTCTTATTCTGTTGAAGAAGACTATAAATTTCCTGAGAAACTATGGGAACTGGTTATACCATGGCTTCATCGATACTTTATTTTATATTTGAAAGTAGTTAGCTCCCTTAGCATTCGTAGACATCTCCCACCAAGATTGCCAGTCAACAAACATTTCCTTTTTAATTTGCTGAAAGAAGTTCTATGGTCCAACTTTCGAGGAGAGGACGGAAACCCCCCACCAAACCTAGCTAGCTCATCCGCTTTGTCATTTCCAAAAAGAACATTAGCAACTACTAGGAAATTTTTACTAATAGAAAGGATAAGGAAAAGCTTAAATATGCAATAGATACAACTTTGGTAAAAATATGCATTGAAATGCCTAAATATGCAATATATGGAATCAGTAATTAGTGTTGATTAACTTAACTACATATAGTCTATAATTAAAGATAACTATGCAAAAAATAAAATATATCCACTTTGCATATATGTAATCCGGTCTCTAGTTATGATTGTGATTGTTTTAGATTTATTTAGCGTTTAATATGTTCATTGCCGTGCACAAAGCAGTTTGGAGCACACTTTACACCACATACCTACGTAAAAATCGTACTGACGTCAAGCAAATATCCAGTTTTGAGGTTATAATTTAAATGTATTTTAATATCTGAAAAAAGCTCTAGCTTTAAACCACGTAAAACATACGAATTTTTTACTTTCTTCTGTATATAGTTCTGCGTCAAATTTTTCTTATATGAGATTAAATTACGAAACAGGTTTACAGTAACGTCATTGTATACATATAATTACGATTTTCTCGCCAAAAATTCCCACAATTCCCAAACAAATTCCACAATATAAACAGCGAGAAAAAAAACTACGAGAGAATATAAGCAGGTGACGTAAAACTTAATCATATATTTCAAAGTTGTAAAATATGTAGTTTCTCTTCCTCATCCATATTTGTATAAGCGATAATGTACCTACGCCAAAATGAAAAACCTGCATCGACATACATATATCGCTATCGTACACTTCGTTGCATTCTTGCAAACTGCGATACGGTTTAAGCTGCTGGTAGGCGATCAGTAAAGCGCGCTGTGTAACGATCATAAATCTTAAACAGCGCAATTTGCTAATTACGTTTAATATATTCAAATGCGACCCAATGGTTTCGTTATAAAAGTAATCTCCGGGATATAGCTTTAAAACTTTAACGGAATGGCTTCTTTATTATTATTATTATCAGTGAAATGCTTATGGAGACAGCTGAAACTGGATATTTTGTAAATTATTGTTACGCCGTCGCTGCGAATGCAGTGTCTACTCGATGTGACAATTACCAACGTTACGGCTATTAGGGTAAAATTATAGATATTAACACAGATTGAAGTTGATAAAGTGTACAATTTAACCGTTATCGCATTCGATTGCGGACAGTTTTTGTTATTTTCGAATAATTAATTTCGTAAAATTTATATGTTAAATACGCAAGTGAGAATGGTAACGCATAAATGAATATTATAAATTGTATTATAAAGGTAATGTTATACTCAGTAGCTAGTCACCAATAACTATGAACTTTTGTAGTTTTCCAAAAATGTAAAATCCAGTAGGGGAATTCTGCCTTAAATGACATACCCTAAGCATTTTCGTCTTCTGAATCCTTATAAGTTGTATTACGTCTCGCGTTGTGTTGGACAAAAGAGTAATGCACGTAACTACTCTGGAAAAAATACTCAGATCGATTGTTCTTCGGAGAAAAAAAATGTTTTTCCAAAATAGTGTACTATGTCATTTTAGGCTGGTGTTCGGGTAAAATGACATACGTGTAGAAAAGTTGCAAAAATGATAAAAATTCAAAGAAGTCATTTAATAACAGAAGAAAAACTGTAGAAACGTTCGTAGGTATCTATATATTAAGGAAACTACAAAAACATGCTTCTTTATGATAGACATATGTATAAATAGACATACAATTAGCGACAAACATCGTAAATGAAAGTTTTGCATTTCATAGATACGTCAGCATATTCGCAGTGAGCCCACTTGCCACACTCCTCGCATCTAATCCATTTCTCCTTAATTTTAGATCTAGAAAATAGAGAATTACAATAAAGGAAGGCGGTATGATTCTCACTGTCATCTTCAAATGGATCTTCTTCAGGACTGTCGCTTTCAGAATGAGGCTGAATCAATAATTTCCTTCTTTGTTTCGCTGCACGAGTAGACATTCTACTTTTTCTGTATTACCTTTTCCAGAAGTTTCTGGTTGCATTAGTTTCTTATTGGCCTCTCTTACTCTGCGCCGTAATTCACCAGCTCTCTCCCATTTTTTGCCTTGCTCTTGTTTTGCCTTAATTTCCTCCATATTTGGAGTACCTGTAAGCTCTGCGGAAACATTGGCCTTACGTTTTCTTTTAGTGGTTTTAATTGCCTGCGAAACTGGAGAAATCTGAGCAACAGAGAAAGAGACTTTTTCTTTGTAGTTGACGCTAAAAATGAAGGAGCAGCCATGTCTTTCTCGACAGGATTTAAATTTGTTTGACGAAGTTCTTGGGGGTGTTCGTATAGTATAGTAACATGTATTCCGCGTTCAGCACTCGTGAGAGCACCACCCTGTTTTTTCCCAGTTTGGGCAAATACTTTGGCTGGTTTTTGTACAGTGGAAAGAGCACTTTCGTCCACATTGTAAATCTTGGTTGGATGAATGTTGTGTTTCTCCGAAGTTGCTTGATACATTTTAAAAAATGTTGCCACTTGAGGTTTATTGAACGCCATGGCACGTGCTTTAGACGTGGGCTCAGGTTTCCTCAGGGAAATGTCTGGATGTCTCTTACGGAATCCAGCCAACCAATCCCAACCAGCCATCCTGAGGGTTTGGTTGAAGCGCTGCTGCAGCCCGTTTTTCTCAGTCAGATCGTAGGCCAGTTTGCGCAATTCTGTCGGGGTCAATCCAAATAGACGTGAGCCGAAAAGTTTTATATGATCCACAATTTGTGTTTCCAGATCCACACTGAAAGTGGTGCGATACCGACCGAACCCCTTCTTGTTACCCTGAACGTCTTAATTTTTTTCTGAACTCTCCTTCGAAGCGTAGCTTGCCCCGATGCGTTGATGCTTTCAACCAACCTGAAGCTCCATGAAGAGCAAAGGGCATCTAACGATGTTTCGGCAGCTTTTAGTTGTTGCAGGGCAGCTCCTACTTCTCCTTCAGTTTTTCACATAATCTCTCTACCATATCTCTCCACTTCGTTCTATCTCTGGTTACACTTCTGGTCTCGTTCCACATTGTTCCTAATTGCCCCAACTCATCTTCTATCGTTCTCCTCCATGTATTTCATGGTCTGCCAGTTTTTCTTTTACCAGGAATACTAAAACTCAATGCTTGTTTTGTTGTGTTGTTCGGTTTTCTGATAGTGTGGCCGATCCATTTCCATTTTCGTCTTGTGATCGTGGTTTCGATTCTTCCTTCTTTGGTTATTTTCCATAGTTCGTTGTTTGTAATTTTATTGGGCCAAAATATTCTCTTAAGCATTTATTGTGAAAAGCTTGCAATTTTGCTAGGTCTTTGTTCGATTTTTCCATGTTTCATGTGTTCTGAATAATCTAAGTTTTGTTTCCCTTTTTATATTGCTTGATGACTATATCCAGTCGAGTGTTTTGAAGACGAAGAATTTAGAGAAGATTAAAACATTGGGCGCATCAATAGCTCACAGTATGTTAAATAGATCGCTAAAGAAGAGACTACCTGTAAGCACAAGGTTACTGGAACCACAAATAATAAAAGGTGTGAAAGCGAGGAAAGACCAACAACATATGATTTCAAAAACTTACTATGATTGAGGAACACGAAATTTAAAGCCATTGCTCGAGAATGAAACGGTGATGATTAGCAAGGAAAGAGAATGGATGCCAGGTAAGGTTGTAACCATTCATAACACGCCAAGATTATATATATTGTTGAATCGGAACAAAGTCAAATACGTAGAAACCGAAAGGATTTGAAGGTAAGTTTAAATTCACCTCCTGAAGACGTTCCTTATCGTGAGGGTAATGTTGGAGTAACCCCCAATGAGATAACGGAAGCGACACAAGTACAAGACAAGGACAACAACACGGACATGCACAAACAAAAACCTAAACCAACAGTTGAACCACCGATTGCTATTACAATCTTTGGGCGAGGCAACAATTTGAGAGATCTTGTTTAGGGATTTAAGAGAAATTTTGATGTTCTTCTTACGAAGAATTCTGCTGATATGGTCAATAACGCCGTGAAGGTAGAGGAAGACTGTACTAGCTTGATGACTGCTAGTTTCTAATGTGGTTTTACGGATTCGTGGATGCATGCGTGGATGTATATTGCTGCAGCTGTATCCATTCTGAAGAAGAGCGATTTTGACGTGTTTTAATTCCTCCTAGATGGTATTGGTCTGGAAATTGAAAACGCTTGATGAGCAAGGGAGCTGATCTGATTATGTTTGTGCTGAATGATAATGCGAATTGACGTGAAAGTATCGATCTGTCTGTGTGGGTTCCTTATACACAGAGTGACGAGTAACCAATACATCTAGAAAATGTAGGAAACCGTTTGTAGGTGTAATATTTAAAACGATCTTTTATGAATTTTCGTCCATACTGTAGTTTGTACTCAAGTCGTACTATTGCTGCTGCTAAAATAATGAAAGTTCCATGCGTAATGATTACGTATCTAATTCAATTCTCTAACATAATGAAGTTGTGTACTTTAGTCCTACACAAACGTATCTAATTAATTGAAACATGTTTCTCTTATTAAAAGAGAAATTTTGATTGCAGATGATTTCCTAACACTCTCAGCCGAAAAATTATCTTTGTAAACAGTCTGTTGACACATTTTAACGATTAACAAACGAAAATTTTCACCTTTCATCTTAATGGTATCGCAAATATCGAGTATTACATGTTTAAAGAACCAACCGCTCTATGTACTCCGATATCACCTTATTGTTAGCATTTACGCAACACGTATCGGAGAGTGAAGTTGATTTTCACACAGAAAGTGATCTGTTGTGAAATTGCTATGGACGCCTTGATTACCCCAGATTAATCAAGCAGGTATTATTTTCTCCATTCGATTCGATATTCTGCGGTACTTGCCTAATAGCGTAATACTATTTCTTATTGTTCTTCGGTTTACTATATCTTCCTGTGTCTATTGTGAAAACGAAATCGTTCTGGTTTAGTTCCAGTTTCATAATTTTGGTTGAAGTAGTTTTATTGTGGCTTGGATATTTGTGGTTAACATTTTAAGCCTAAAGTCGGAATTTCTACGTGTTCTTCTCTCCAAATTGTAATTGTATAGCTTGTCACAGCGATTAGATCTAATACTTCATTTTCTCTTCATAAAAACCTTAAATTGTTAGATATTAGGCTGTTAAATCTTAGCAGCACTATATGCATAGTTTTTGTTTGGCGCTTTCTATTGCTCAAACACTTTTTAATATCGTTCAAGAAGTTTGCTTTTTCTAAGTATATAGAAGTAATATTCGAATTCCGTGGAGGAAATCGTAATATAATAGGAGTAGGTTTTAGAGAGCGTACTTATCTAGGGCATGCCAAATCTTAGCTGTCTCTTCTAGCATATTTGGAATACTGATATTTCAAAATGTTACCCAACCAATATAGAAAAAATATGTAATTACAAATTTCTTCAATTTTAAGAATTTACGGAATTGTTATATAACCGATTTCATATCAATGTAACATTAACACACAGCATCTACTAGAATTTCAATTCCTCTCTATCAAATTAATCTTGGAGATTTCGAAGATGAACAGTGTTACGAAAGTCATCCTTTTAAGGATACGAAGATGGTTAAGAATATGACAAGAATTTTTCAAATTTCTAATGCATCGGGAATTGTATTGCACTAGCGACGCATAGAGCGTTTGCGTCCATTTAAGGTGAATACCAATTAGAAAATCCGTACTGTTTTGCGCACGAAAACGACAACCAGCGTGCAGATACGCAGATATGCTCAAATAAGTCTATATGTTTTGCAAGGCCTTATACGGTGAACGACGTGCACCTGTTAGAACGAGCCTTGGTCAGCGCACGATATAATAAATATAATAATACCAACGTTTATAAATAGAACTTTCTGTATTGTCACGAATTCTCCGGTGCGGAATCAATTAAACCCCAATGCCTGAATAAATTAGATTCGTTTCATTAATAAACGTTCACGTACCTTATAGACAATAAAAATATGTTTCTATTTAACTACATATACATATGGTAGACACCACTTCTATAGAATATATTGAAGTAGATACAACAGTAAAGTCTCATTTGCACTGATTGTGCGTGATTCTTAAAAGTATCAAGTCATCAAATCAACAACAGTAAACTCTAACTTCCATTGATGGTAAGGCATCAGATCGTGGAAAGTAGAGATTCGACAGTTTCCATATAACAACGTATTGAAAGTGTTCAATCTTTACTTTCCATAAGTGTACATCCTCAATGAGTAGTAGATATAAAAATATACTGCAATCTAAACGATTCAAGTGAGTTTGAAGACAAGAACGCCGCATTGACGCCTGACAGGTCAAATACATTCGCAGCTTTTATTGATATTTAGGCTTTTTATTCTGTTTTTCATAGAATAAGCATGTCGTTTAATCACTGCAAGATGTCATTGTTGTGGTCCACATTTAAGAAGTTCCCCTTCTAATTTTGTTCCTAGGATATACAGAGATATCTAATTGGAATTCAGTCAAAAACGTAAATGCTTTCAAAGCCAGTTCCTCGCTTTCTTTATCAATTTTTTTAATTTAAAGTTATATCTATTTATACAGGGTGACCACGGGAAGTATTTACATTTTAAAATAAGCAAAACTGTGGTAGTTTTTCAAAATACAAATTTATTTACGTTTCTAACATGTTTGTTAGGATATGCCATTCTGTTTAGGAAGCTCTGCCATACTCGCTGTAGTGTCTCCTCGGTGATTAGTGCCACCTCTTCACGAATTGCTTCCTTCAGATCATCCAAATTACGAGGTTTGCGTTGAAAAACTTTCTCTTTCAAATGTCCCCACAAAAAAAAAATCGCACACGTTGATGTCGGGAGAACGAGGCGGCCAGGGCACATCTCCAAATCTTGAAATGACATGACCGGGAAACAAGTTTTGCAGCAAGGTCATCGTAATTCTTGCTGTGTGAGCAGTAGCTCCGTCTTGCTGGAACCATATGTCCGGTTGCAAGTTGAGCCTTTGCAGTTGTGGGAGGAAAAATGTATTCATCATATGCACGTACCGATTCGCGGTTACTGTCACCGTAACTCCATCTTCTTCAAAAAAGAAGGGACCAATAACATGTTGTCTTGAAACCCCACACCATACAATCACACGAGGCGAATGGAGCGGTTTCTCATGAAACTGTCTTGGGTTTTCCCCTGCCCAGTATCTGCAATTCTGTTGGTTGACTGTCCCATTTAAGTAAAAATGAGCTTCATCGCTCATGACAATTAGAGCATCAGGCTCATCGTGGAGAAGAAATTGCATTTGAGTAGCAAAATCCAACCTTTGGGGGTAATCAGTTTCTTTTAACTCCTGTACACACACAATCTTGTAAGGGTGAAACTTTAGATCCAGTTTCAAAATTTTTCGGGCTGACTCACGTCCCATACCCAATGCAAGTGCGTGCCGTCGAGCTGAACGACCGAGACTCCCAGTCATTGCTGTTCTGACCCTCTCAATGTTCTCCGGGGTCCGCACCTTTCATCTAGCACCTGCTGGTTTTTTACTCATAATGTTGCCCGTGGTTCGAAAACTTCTAACCCATTCTTGTAGTGTTACTTCACTAATAGAAACTCTTGAAGACTGCAACGTTTGCTCGGGATA
>SMLS01074961.1:0-73586 GCA_004785975.1 Popillia japonica | reverse complement strand
TGAAAATGATCGGGTTATTAATTTGCAAAAACAAAAAACAAAGATACTGTTGTGAATAATTGATTGAAAACACTGTTTTTGAATTTACTACTTTATTAATGCACATAAATGGTGTGCGAACGCACCAGGACATGAAAGTCGTTAAACATGTAGTAGTGGACTGTATACACTCGCAGAGTACGCTCTGCGCACGCGCAGAAGTGCAAATATTATTTTAAATTTGAAAATATGACATCAAATTCTAACAAAAGTTAATAATCCTTTAGTAAGTATTCATTCCGCAGCTGACTGTACAAATTCCTTAGCTAATTTTGGCATTCTTAGAATATCAAATGAAAAGTGAGCCAAGCTGTAATTGACCCCTTGGAGTTTCTTTAAGGTACGACTCAAAGCTGAAAAAATAAGAATAGTAGTAATTCTGCAGGTACAAACTACATCATCACACTGAATATATCAAAGCTAACTAAATGCCAATTATACAATATTTTGGGTTTGAGGAACACATAGTGAAGATGAACCTTCCTTTTGTAGTTAGAGTAAATATTAGTAAACAAGGGATGGATACGATGTTTCGGCTATCCGAAGCTAGATCATGAAGTATGTGGTCGACACGAAGAAGATGACATTTCCTTTTTTGGATATTGTAACTAATGGGACAACATGCTGTTTGCTGTTGCTTACCCCAAACTTTCCTACAACGAACGGCTAGAATCTGAATAAATCTAAGATGCGAGATTCAATTAAAGCTACGTACGGAAATGCATTGTGCAACGACAATGAGTTGCTAGTAAATACTATTTTCTTTATTCTATGCATGAGATCGTATAGAAAATGGTAAAAATTATATAATGAAGAACGGCATCGTAGCAGTTGTGGTTAACTTCAACTTCAACTTGGGAAGCGTTTTAAACAGGTTCAAGATGGAGATACTAGGTCGCTTCGTAAAATGTTAATCTGCTGCGAAGCAAATATGGCACTTTGCAGATTAATTTTTGGAGTTAATTTTATAATAATAATAATAATAAGTTTAAGCGCAACCTGTAATTCTTTGTACATGTAGTGTACTCATGTGTACTCATACACTTAAGAACCTCGATTGTTTCCTATGACCGAAATGGAATAAGCCATTTCTGGTACTGATTCAAACGAGATGCCCATACAAATGCTGTAAACAACATCTCACAAATTCACCTTTCTAATGCACAAACAAGATTTACTACCAGTTAGTTTTTAGATATTGCTAATCTTAAGTCCTTATTATAGCCTTCTCATTCATTAAATTTGTAAAAAATAAAACCCTTCTGGAGAGAAAAGATCTTTCCGCACAATTTGCAAGTTTGTAGAACTTGAATACTTCAACAGCTTCGATGAATACCAATGAAACGCATACCAAAATTGAAACAGATTCTCTCGAAGCATATGGTGAAGTTATCTATGTTTCGGATCGTGAAAGTGCGAGCAGACATTTCGTTCGGCCCTCTGAACGGTCTCAAAACGAACAAAACCAAATAACTCTGTACCCTTAATTAAGAATGAAATTAAAAACAATAACTCAAGATTTTATGTGCTTCTATGGCGTTGGCGCGAAACGAAGCAGCATGTGAGATCTTTCACTGGAAATAAATAACCTTAATAAATGGTGCAACATTCCAATATATACACAGGTAGTTCACAAAATACATATATGCTTACATCTAAGCTTATAGACTGCCATAAATTCGCACGTGCTATTTGGTTTTATCCCCACAATATTTATAAGTTATGAACATATAAGCCATCACAAGATCCTGCTATATACAAAGAAAAAACTGTGAACTATTTTGTCTTGTATTATTACTACAGGATCTTTCTGTGTACACATTCAAGTCAAATCAGTGCAATTTACGACTTTAAACAAAAGTTATAAGCACTTGTGTACAAGTTTGATGTTCGTACTCATAATAAAGTACTATTTCAAAGTTCTGAATTCGATTTATTGGCATATTTAAGTTTCCAACCTATACCCACCACATGCCAGGACTTGCTGTTATGTTTAATAGCTTGTATATTTTACATTTTATACTTTTACTGCTACATTACCGCAATCAATGTATACGGTTAGTACTCGATATCGGTTTTATGCGTTTTTAATACTGTTTACCGCGAAAAATAAATATATGTTTTATTAGAAACAGGTATGCAACGCGTATACATAAATCAATATTTAATGCGTTAAAATTATATAAAGGAAAGTATCTATGTATTTGTTTAAAATATAGTAAAACAGTGTAATGTACATAAAATTATATATTCTTTTGTAATTTACTACCTTTTCAATGCATTTGTGGGAGAAGTTTAATTCATGTTTGCTACAACAGCGAAGAAGCTTTGCAGTAAAATACTTATGTGTGCACATTAACATGACAGAATTAAGTTTGTTGGTCTCAAACTATTCAAAGTTTCAAATAGTTTAAAATGTGAAACAAATCATGTTGTATTTCAGACTGTCCATTATCAATATAATAAGGTAATAATGGTGATGGTAATAGTGGTAGAGGACACACTGGAAAAGGAGAGCTATAGAAGAAGGCTCATCCAAGTGCAACGAAGAGCTGCATTGAGGGTGGCTTCTGCATATCGCACTGTCTCCGAGCCGGCGGTATTAGTGGTGGCAGGAGTAATACCGGTGACGCTCTTGGCAAATGAGCGAAAAAGGATATATTTTAGGAGGAAAAATGGTGAAGCAAAAACGATCGCCAGTGAGGAAAGAACACGGACCATGGCAGAGTGGCAAAGGATGCGGCAAGAAGAAGGCAGAGGGCGCTGGACTGGTAGACTTATCCAACATCTTGGGCCTTGGATAGATAGGAAGCATGGGGAAGTTGACTATTACTTGATCTAATTTCTAACAGGGCACGGGTATTTTAGATCCTACCTACGTAAAATGCGGAAAACAGACAGCTGCGGATGTCTCTACTGCCCAAGCCAGACGGATGATGTCTCCCACACGTTGTTTGTATGTGACCGGTGGGCACCACAGAGAAACATACTTGAGAACGAAGTCGGAATCCTAACACCGGAGAACACGGTAGGAAAGATGCTGGAGAGCGAGGAAACGTGGACGGCTGTCTCACGTTGTAACCAGGGCATTTTACGAGAGAAGAAGGTGGATTTATATCGAGAGATCATGCTAGAAAACGAAGGAAGATAGATACAGAGCCAACCTGAAGTAATGTGAAAAACGGTTCCGGGTTGGTCTCTTGCGGTATAAGGGTGGTTTTAGTGGGTATACCAGTTAACGCACACACCAACTGGGAGTCCCACACTACCAAGTGCGATTGACGCAAGCACTTGGTGTCCATAAAGGATTTCCACCTACCAAAAAAACAAAATAGTGGTAGAGGACGGGACCGAATACTGGTCACCACATTGTAGTGCATTGGGTACACTCGTTTCCCAACCCTAAAAAAAACAATTCATACCTTTGCCATTACTAGAGCGTAATATCATTTTAGTTGAAGTATTGAAACGAATAATATTGCCTAAACCTTTTTGTGTAAAGTTTGATATGGTAACCCAAGTTCGCCAGCCGTGGGAGTCAATTGACCCTAAATAGGCCGTGACGATGGTATATAGACAGATTGAAAACAGACATAGAAGGACGTGAAAGATTTGCCACAATCAACGGATATGTATTTTATCCAAGCAGCACGACAGGCACCTCCTGTTGCACGAGCGCAAGTCTGCAGTAGTGTTAAAAGCCACACAGAATCTCATCTTTAACTTTTAGTGTGGGGGACTGATCAATCAATCTCACGTTGGTCTAGCACTCCAAAAGAAAGATCATTTAAAAAGTTCATTACATTTTTAGCCAGTTTGGCTAAATGTCTGCTAGACCTCAAAGCAAGATTCAAGCAAGAGTACAGGCAAAGTTGACAAAGATATATACCGATTTTATTTCGAACACAGCCGATATGCGTGGGAGCGTGGTGGTAGCCGGTCAAAGGCACTGCCACCTGGAACAGGAAGATGCCAAATGGAAAATATAATGACAACGCAAACCAATGCATAAATCTTATGTAATTCAACACACAGTGATTCCTTAAGCGTCTGGAGTTGCAACTGAGTAAAGATTATCTAGAGCAAAAGAGCAGATCTTCTTATGCAAGGGTGACAATGCCACCACCTCATAGTAAAAGAAGACATTGATTAACGTAACCGACTCCAGAAAAGTCAAAGGCTCTGCAACGACCAAGTATCCATCATGTAGCTGCTCTATTTTCACAGAACTCTCTGAGAATTTGTCAAAAATGTTTAAAAAAATATATTTATTTTTATTTATGTCTACTAAAAACTGTACCTAACTAAAAACACCCTTTTGCGGAACGCCTGTATGTTGTGATGCAGGTGTTGGATACTGTATGTATTGTATATGTTTCAAAAAGTGTGGCAATGCGCTTTTTCCTACACTGTCTATACCGATACAAAATATTACAGCTGACTGTGACTGGTAAGTTAAATTTTCAACACCCTTTAGCTAACAACCAAAATCGTTTCAGGATCTACATTGCTATAGCGCAACTAGTTGCAATTACATAACACTAATTCCATCCTAGATGCTACAAGTTTTATCTGAAATATGTATGGAGAAAGGTGGAGAATAATCAGCTATAAGTATGAAATATAACAATTTTTACATTTAGATGGTTAAGAACATGAGCCTGCAAGCAAAATTCGTACCTATGAAACAATGACTAAGTGTTATACTGACTTAAGCGAAACAATTCATCTTATACGGGTCTAATGGCAGATATGGTGTTAGTGCTGTTGTCCATGTTTATTATTAAAAGCAACATATGTATGTCAGATCTCTGTTACGATTTACTTTGATTGAGCAGGATAGGTGGTTGAGAATGTGGAGGTATAGTACTCGGGTTAGAGAACAACTGATTTTCACCATATGGACATACAGGTTCAAAAAATTCATTTTCAGAATATGAAGATGTCTGGGAACAGGGACGTTGACTATAAAGAAAGGACGCCGAGCAATACTGGCTTTCCATTTAAGGACTAAGAAATGGTTATTGAAAGTTTTGGGTGGGCAGGTTAAGGAAAGATTAGAAGATTGAGATTAGTGTGGATAATAATGTGATGGAGGACGAGAAGAACTGCGTTCGCGACATTCCAACAATTGAAGAGTTGGGCTGATGGTGGTTTGGTTTAAAAAGAATATTGGCGATTTCTTGCATAACCTCATCTCTGATATTCTTATCCAGCTTCCTCATTTTTTTTGTTGCTAGTTCTGTTCTGTAGAAACTTCAACAGTTTAATGGCAAACTATTTATAGTGGTACACTTCCTCTGCACCTGATTTATTTTTTTTGCTTCCTTTGAAATTGTCCGATTAAGCATATCATTTTCTTTTCGACTTGGTCTTTTTCCAAACTGAGAGCTTCCCCAATTTGCTTCGAAGTGTCATGCTTTCTTGTTTATTTTTGTACAAAGGGCTATGTGTGTTCCATTGCTCGGCATTTTGTCTGTATAATTCAATTAGTTTTCAAGTTTGTTCCACGTTCCACTCCATTTTTATTACAGGGAAAACGCTTTCTCGAACTTTACTGGAAGACATAAAATAATTAAATATAAATAAATAAATTGTTGACATAAAATATAACAACTCTGGATGGGTTTGAAATAGCAGTGCGATATATCTTCTTTTGGGCGTTATAGAGTCTAGATGGATAATATCTAGCAAGTTATATATGAAGGAAATCTGATACAATTAGCCTAACTTTTAGTAACATGTTATAGAAATACTTTATCTCCAATAATTTATGCAGAACACTAGAAAATTGGGCTATTATACTTCGAAACGAAATTTACACTCAATTAAACAAAATAAATATCTGTAGTAATGTAGTATAATACTTTTTACGGCACCAAACACCCTATACGAAGAATGAACATGACATCTATACCCGGCCAGCTTAAGAAATCAACATTTTAACTGCTTTTATTAACATCTTAATTCCAGACACCTGCCGGCAACAACCAGCTATATACGTTTGTGTGATACAATTAACTAATGACGACTCTGTTTACGGATCAATATTAGAAACGAAACGGCTGAATAAAAAGCGGAATTACAAGAATTAATGTGATTTCGAATCAATCGGAAACGGTGACTGCCCGTGATTTTCGTCGGTTGTTAGACTAGAGGTACGATAGCTAGCGTTGACTAATTGGACTCGCTGTACGCTAATGTTACTATTGATGGATCGACAGACTGGAATATGTGTAGTATCGTGTCCGTTGCCGGAATGATGGATGAGCCGGTCTACTATAAAACTGAACGCTCCTCTTCAACATACTCTCCGAAGAGTCCATTGCCACTTGATTTCTCTCCCGATCGCGTCCACACTCCACCGAAAAAAACCGTCCATAATACTACAAAATGCTATAAAAGGACAATGGAATGTATGTTCATTTAAAGTAGTTTAATTAACGATTGATTAATAATCAGGTATTGCGTATCAAAAATTTTCTTCTCCGTCGACGTAACCAGCATAGACGCGCGATAAGTTTCTTCTTCGGCTTCTCCGCGTCTTCTTGAGAAAAACTTCATAATTACCATAAAACGATTAGATAAATTCTATACCGCCGTATGTCATATGTGTGTTGAGTACGAGTAGAAAGATTATGGTAAATAATGACTTTATGAAAGCCGTGATATCACCTTTTGAGAATAATGAAGTGTATTAAAAATGATTACGTATGGATATCGCGATTTACAGAACCAGTTATGTAATGAATACCTGGAACGACTTTCTCTATAAATTTATACTCACTTAAATCACAACAACATATTAAGTTTTATTTATCGTTTTAGACTCAATTATGACTCCCTGAAAGTGATATTCGAATGTGAGATTATGACAGTCTTAATGAGGGCCCATATATTCTTTGATATTTATGGTTTGTCATTGAATTTAAAGAAAACTGAAAACGCTCTTTGTAAATTATATGGTTTCCTTTATAAGGTTTTCTGTGTCCTAATGATGAATGAATTGTTTTATGCTGTTTCGGGCATGAGAGACATCCATCTGGATGCAACAGTGATCGAATGTAAAACAGACGTCAAGTACCTAGGCATAACACTAGACAAAAACTTCTGTGGAACAAGCATATTGAATTGACTATGAGCAAGGCAACACGAGTCTTAATTATATATCGGAACCTAGCAGGCAAAACTTGGGGTTGCAACCCAAGCATGCTGCGATGGCTGTACAGTACAGTGGGACCTATGGTAACATACGGGGCGATAACCTGGTTCCCAAAGGTCACACAGGTAACAATCAAGAGTACTCTATTTAGCTGCAACGGTTGGCATGTGTGTGCATTACTGGCGCCATGAAAACATGCTCAACCGCGGAAGCAAAGCATTGCAATTTTCTCCGACAGTCAAGCAGCCATAATGGCGCTAGATTCTAACACCATCACATCAAAATTATTCTGGGAATGCTTAGAGAAACTGAACAATCCAGGCAGAGAAAACAGAGTTGTACTATGCCGAGTACCAGGACACACTGGAATCAGTGGCAACAAGAAAGCTAATTTATTAGCAAAGAAGGCCGCCACAGCATCATTTGTGCGACCGGAACCATTTTGCGGAATAGGGATAAGCGCCTATGAAGGAGAAGTCAAGGACAAGGAGCAGAAACTCAGAGCAACCTTCTGGGAAACTCGTCGCTGTCTGAGACATTGCAAGGTATTCCTTGGAAACTTCAATAAGCAAAGAACAAGGACGTTGCTAGAATTAAGTAGGATGGGAAGAAACTACGTGTACTTGTGGGTTTTCTTGCAGGGCATTGGGGAACACGTGGCAAGGATCGGTTTGAAACACAATAGGGACTGTAGGTTCTGCTGGACAGCTAAAATCCTAAACACCCTCCTTGAAACCATCAGAGCTACTGCAGTTTATTAAAGCCCTTGGACTGGATCGGAAGCTATAGCTGGGAACGGTACTTTCGGGATTCCGGGAATATACATAGATAATTAAATAGAAAACATCAAATAACAGTGACAGTACCAAATACTACTAAACGAACGTGCGGATCTATAACCACTGTGTATCGCGTCCGACTCTAACTAGACTGCGATGATGCTCACTACATAGCGTGCTGCGCTGAGTCTGTCATTTGACAACACGATGTTATTGTGAGACGTAAAGGTTAATTATCTAAATAAATACAGGTTATGCCCGTTTGCAAAATTAACTAATTTTAACCTCGGGGTAGCATGAAGAAATAAAACAGGTAGGGTTCCAATACTTATATATGTATGTACATTTATTTACAGGTCCAAAATAAAATAAATACTTTTACGCATACAGGTCATAGAAATTAATCGAAATGTCCACAGAATGCAAGAATAGTAAAACAAGCGGTTTATACAATAATACTGGAGGCAAAAGAAAAAAAGTGAAATTTTTGTTCGTACACAGGTGGTAGCAATAAAATGAAATATATACAAATTACATGGACAACAAAACAGGTGGTTTACTACACGGAATGCTGGAGCAACAGATATATTACAAAACGGTACTATATACAATAATAGCAATGAGAAAAGGTACAAGTGATGCTCACGTAAGGTACAAGCAAGGTAAATTCCTATAAATAGTTAAAAGTCAATCGGTTAAACATTAATTATGTTGATAGTCATACGCAAGCTAACGGTGTGTATGTGAGGGTCTACTCTCGACACCTCACCGGAGGAAACAAACGCAGGGGCCAACGTAAGCTCGGCGCACCCCGCGAACGGAACGGTGATGGTTCTGCAGTGACCAACGAAAACTCGACACGTACCACAGAACACTTTGGGGCCAACAAAGCTTCGGCTTACCCAACGGACAGGGTCTGGATGGTTCTGCAGTGGCCAACGAAAACTCGACACGTCCCACAGAACATTTGGGGCCAACAAAGCTTCGGCTCACCCAACGGTCAGGATCTGCTGGCCAACTCAATCGGCTCCGTCAGTCAAGTAGGGAAGTACTTTTGTGTGGCATGACATCACGAACAAAACATGGTTAAAACATACACAGGATATCAAAACTGGACATATACAGGTTAGTTCAAAAGTATATTGATATCTATTTACAAATGCAAGGAAACAATTTTAAATTAAATAAAAATTTAGTCAAAATAAATGAAAAAATACCAACAACGTATAGTTCATGTAGGGGGGCACAATAGATCATTTGGTCGCAGTCACATCACCCTCAACTCAAATTCTAATTCTAATGCTGTCAGTAAAGAATTAACATTTAAGACGTAGATAGATAACATCCAGTAGTAGATTTTGTAGCTGTATTTCTTACTTGAGTGCTCCAGTTAGTTATATTTTTCATCTTCCTCAAAGTGTCTCAATACTTCTTCCTCATCACATGATTGATAAATAACTGAGGAACCTCGTACAAATTTCATATTTTCATAACAATCCTCGGTACCATTACTGTCATAATATTCACAGCCGTGGAAACATAGACATACTATGGAGTGGTATATGAGTCATAGCACATATAACACAATAGCAGGAACCATGAGCTAAACCAAAATCTTCAAGCGTTAAATTAAATCAGCAACAAATTTACATATTAGCGTATCCTTCTACATTAGCCAACATTTACTGTTGTAGCACATATCAATAAAAGGAGACTATTACATAAATAATCCGAATTCTTTGTGGGTTACCACGGAACGGAACGTCTTCTATTTCTGTACAATTGATTTATGAATTTTCCTCGACACTGAACGCTACAAAATTCTATAAAATAGCATGTAAGTTCATAGGTCATGCCCTTATTCTCATGTAGGTCGCATATCGATGTTTCAGAAAAACTGAAACGGGAAATATTCAGAATACATCAAGTTTGCCGCATAGACGTCGTTATTGTACTTGTAGTTAAAATAGAAGCTAAATACAGGTATTTTTTTTCCTAGATCGTCGTATTAATTCATGCTGACTTGTACTATTTTTTTTATCGTATATTACAACAGGATATGTTGTAATACGGACGATAACTAATCTCGTATTGCAAACACTCCTAAATATTCTGTGTAAGAGGCAGATAAACAGATGAGAGTTAAACTAGCTGCTATCTTAGACGCAGACTTATCATTAATTACATCGTAAAACTAAACACGAGGAATATAAGGCAATCTCTCTGAAAGTCTACAAAATATTGTTATATAAACAATTGAATATTTAATTTTATCAAGGAATAAGTTGGTTTAGTTTAATGGAAGACTTTCTTGCAAAACTCAGTTGGTACCTAATTTGTCTCCTCTCTCTTTCTATTTCTCCACTTTAGATCAACACCAGGGTTGTCCGACACGGATTTTAATGAATATCAACCATGTTATAGAGGAACCTTCCCTTAGTAGCCAGATACAAGCTTTTATCCTAACACGCCTTAAATTCTGAGAAAATCAACGTTCTATAGAGCTTTGAATGCATGCGCCAAGTTCATTCCTTTATATTGATAATGTTAGTTTCTCGACAAGCATGCCTTCGTAGCCCAGTCGATAACAACTACGCCTGCCACGCTGGTGGCATATGAAGTCTAATTGTTAACATTGTGCACAATAAGATTGAAAAAAATTCACTGGCGGGAATCGAACGCGAGCCACCAGCGTGGCAGGCGTAGTTGTTATCGACTGGGCTACGAAGGCTTGCTTGTTGAAAAACTAACATTATCGATATAAAGGAATGAACTTGACGCATACATTCAAAGCTCTATAGAACGTTGATTTTCTCAGAAATTAGAGCGCGTTAGGATAAAAGCCGGTACTTGGGTACTGAGGGAAGGTTCCTCTATAATATAGTTGAGATTCATTAATTTTTCCAGACGAACCAAAGTTTGCATCTGTTATTCCGTTGCACAAGAAGGGGGACGTCAACGAGACAGCAAATTATAGGCCAATCTCTATTTTACCGGCAATTTCAAAAATTTTTGAAAAATTAATTAAAAATAAAATTACTTGCTATTTTGAAAAAAATTCATTATTCTGCCCGAATCAATTCGGTTTTAGACAAGGAAGGTCCACTACTGCAGCTGTTATAGATTTTGTTGATTTTGCCTTAACATGTTTTGAACGCGGCGAGTATTGTGCGGCTACATTTTGTGATATTAGTAAAGCGTTCGATTGTGTTGATCACAAGATTCTATTACAAAAGCTTAAATTATATAATTTTGATCAACTGTCATTACAATATTTTCAGTCTTACCTTTCTAATAGGCGTCAGGTAGTCAAAATAAATCATAATATTTCGAATGAAGTGACAATGCACATGGGAGTGCCGCAGGGTTCCATAATGGGACCTATTCTATTTTTAATATACATCAATGATTTTCCCAAACATGTGACAATGGGTAAATGTATACTTTTTGCGGATGACACTACAGTTCAGGTCAAATCCATGGATGGTTTGGAAGCCTTGGAGACCGCATCGCTGGTGCGTGATTGTGCTGAAGACTGGTGCACATCAAATAGATTAGTGCTAAACACTAGCAAAACAGTATCTATGATTTTCTCTTTGAGAAATAATGCATTTTTTGATGATGCAACTCAGGTTAAATACTTGGGTTTTACTTTGGACTCAAGGCTCAAGTGGGGACCTCACTGCGACGGTGTGGCGGTGAAACTCTTGCGCACTATATATCTTCTGAGAAACCTTGTCCTCTCGGTATCGCTGAGCACTTCAAAAACGGCGTACTTTGCCTTGTTTCATTCTGTGATGTCGTATGGAATTATACTGTGGGGTCACAGCTCGTCGCGGCACAGGATCTTTGGCTTACAACGGAGGGCGGTAAGAACTCTATACAAGTTACCTTTCCGCGCGGATTGTCGCGTCGCTTTTACGGAGTTGGGTATTTTGACCTTCCCGGGTCAGTATATTCTGGACTGCCTATTGTATGTAAGGGATAATATGCGTGCTTTTGATAGAAACACACCATCTCACACCTACAACACAAGATCTGGAAGTAAATTGAGTGTACAATATACTCGATTAACTAGTATACAAAACACTTACGTGAAAGGCGTTAAATTTTACAATGCTCTCCCTGACAAATTTAAAAGTTTAAGTTCTAAATTATTTAAAGCTACATTAAAGAAACTGCTTATCAGTCATGCTATCTACAACGAAAATGAATATTTTAATTGTGTCAGTACATTGCACTCAAGCAATCTAGTATGAGGTCGGTCAACAAATCCTCTTTCATTCTGTTGCTTTAATCTTATGTTATTTTTTTATGTACATCATATAAAATTAGCATCGTGATATTTTTGTTTGTGAAACTTATGTTTATAATTGTTTTATACTACCATCTATGTATGTTGTATGTATGTGTTCTATTTTTTTTCTTATATTATTGACGGTTGCAATTTTTGTATTTACAATGCAAGCACGAATAAATATTATTATTATTATTATTATTAAAATTCGTGTCGGACAACCTCGGTGTTCCCCTTGTGAGTAATATACTACATATTATTTAGTATAGCTCACTTAATAAAATTTTGGTGATTCTTTATTATCGTGAAAGCGCTCCAGAATTGCTTAATCTTTAAATCGGTACCCACACAAGAATCTTTTGCATAAAATTTGCATATACGAAATTGAACAAGAATGTGATTCGAATTTTATGAACAACAATGACGCACATTTATACATCGAAAAACGTTAATGTTTGCCGAATCAGACCACCTGTCTCCATTCTACTGTTTAAAAAACTGTAATAAAATACCTACCATTAATTAAAGAATTTCGACTTTGAACTCCATGCAAATTATTTCACGAGAATCACATTTATTGCCGAATATCTTATAAATGCGTAATCAAGTTTTATATCTTCTCAGAATTACCTTTTATATTCAAACGCAGAAATAAAAAAGGAACGTAATATAAATATAAATATAAATGTGTGTGCACAACACAATCAAAAAACATCGAATATTTCTAAGGTTATGTTTGTTAGTTGAGCCGGGAGGATTGTTAGTGAAGAACAAAATCCAGACTTCGGTACTAAAATTTACCCAGGCGTAATTCTTTTATGCTCACGGAATATGGAAGGGTCCTTAAAGCCATTGAAATGAGCACCTTTTATGAAATGACTTCCTCTAATTGAAGGTCGTGCTGTGAAAGGGACCCTTGGCTGCAGCACATAAAAATTCTTTTTGTGTCAAGATCTGTGTGAAAGAAATATGTACTACACGTAACATAATCGACTGTTATATAAATAGAGTAGCATATATACATATGTGGCTACTATATGATATAAGTTTATTGTATTACGTGTAAGGTAGCAGCTGGTATAGGGATGTCTTTCAGATGTGCCGATTTATAATTTTAAGACGCAGTTTTAATTCAAAACCAGCGATATTCGACCAGTTTGCCGTAGAAGTTAGGCAAGTTACTTTTTGGAATGCAACGTAATAGGAAAATCAAATAGATGTACCAATAAGGTTATATTATGTGCCCAAGAGCAAAGAGGCTACGATTTTAGATTGTGAACCTTTTTGACCAATGCTCTACAAGAAAGATGCCTTTTCTAAAGCAGATTTGTTTTGGAAATGCTAGTAAGGTCGTGAATTCTTAAAATTTTCCATTATATTTGGCAACTATTTTTTAAATAATAATTACTCTAGTTGAATTTAACCACGAAACTAATAATAAATTTACTAATAGTAGTGCCCAAAACGAGAAACCATCAAAGAAATTACGCCCAAATCTTCTCTGGCCCATTTAATATGTATGTACATACAAATCATTGAATTCGTCAACAAATGTAATTTCTGGTGAAGATCTTCGTATCTTGCTAAATAATTGTCTATTAGTATCTATTAGTAAGAGCAGTTATGGAGTAGATGCTAGTACCAGTTCGATTTGTAATTTCCAATTTACTGGATTTTAATTTCTGGTGGATGTGCATATACTATAAAGGTGGCATCGGCGTCGATAACGATTTACAGTTTTGATATTCCTCAGAGAGATTGTTCATGAAGATTCCAAATAAGTCGGGGTTCAGAAGAGGTCCCACTGCCCGAGGATATCACGGCACCAAAAATTTGCTCGTTTCATAGAGACAACTGTTTTAAAGGCTCTTGCAATATACCAAAATATGAAGTTGAAGTTAAAAGTTCCCCACGGAAGCCAAACCACTCATGTTGAATAACTTTCTATATACTCGCAAATGGGAGTCTATGAAGGTGGACTCTTTCAGCTACCTTGTAACGGTCAGAAATCACTTAGGACTTAATGTTGCAGAAATAATGGGGTCTGTCCCTAAATCAGGATGCTTGAAAGTTAATTTTGGTATATGTGTTACTCCCAAATTTCTTTTTCTACGACTTAGGACCATACTTGTTACTTTGCAAAATTGTAATTTGTTGAGAGCAGTATTGGAGATGAAATCCTTCAGCAGCCTTATCTAATTTTGTAACTTAAACAAGCTTCACTTGAGAGAGGTCTTTCGCATAGATGGTAGTTAGATTGCCTACCATCTCGTGATGTTCCTCGTGCAACTCATTATCCGAGGACTCGTGAACAGATGTAGGTCTTCTCTAAAACATCATAAGATCGCCTAAAATGTCTAAAGTGGTGTATTTTAACTGTGACAAGTTCGAGATTTTGAATGGTATCCTGCATAGTGGACAAAATGTGGTCCTTGAGAGATTTGCACTTCATTGCTGTAACGAGGAGTCCTCCTTCATATAGTTGCAGGGGAGAAATTCCCTGTTTTGGCTAAATAAGCAAAACTACTATTACATATTCTGTATTCATTTGAATAAAGTTCTTAAACATTTGAAGAAGTTGAATGGTTTGTCCTACCAATCAGCTGTACTAGTCGAAGATACAGCTAATATTAAATTGCAGTACTGTACTTGCAATATTGGTAGATTATTACACTTATTAAAGATCCATTTTGTATATATTCATATACATACATATATCCTGAGTATTTTTATTACATCGATAGGATACTATTATTTACTTGTTAACCTATCTTTAATAAATCTTTTCTTATAGCAATTTGATGCCACGAATACCTCTCAGAAGGAATCTAGACAACCAACATAAATTTTAATAAAGGTATAAATTTAACGTAGTTCGTATGTAAAAAAGTCCATGGTAATTGGTTGCATTGAAATTTAGTACTTGGCTATTTATTAAAAGGTGTTGAATTGATAGCATAAAGGAGGCTGAATATGCATAAACTATCAATCAAAAAAAATCGATTCTGCGCCTACACATAATGACGTAGAATCTACATTATACAAACCTCAAAGCTTACGTGAGTTTAGTCATCGCTACTGAAGGAGATCCCGGTTGTTGAAAGTAGCTGGATCAGAATTGATGGTTACAACCAATGACAATTTATGCAAAAATATTCTCTTTGTATCACATATGCATCAACAGGTGTGCTTCTTAGTGAACTTTATGTAACTAGATAAGAATTTCGCCTTGGCAATTTTTATTGCAGTATAGTTGGTTGCGAAAATAATGTCTCCGTTTGTGTATGTTGATAGTGGGTACTTAGATACGAATAAGATTGTTCTATGAAAATACTTATTGTTTTTTTCTTAATCATGGGGAGACACTGGTACTGCGATAGACTGTACACATTTCGCGTATTTATTAAGATTCTGATATCTGACAAAAAACTATAAACAACATTAGCATATTATAATATTTATTGCCGGATCTTTTATTGAATCTCCAACGATTTTATTACAGCTTAAATTTTATCTAATAAGGTGCAATTGATTTATACACACTACCTTAAAATAACTTACTTCAATTTACATCACGTTATCGAAATTGATCATTAATATTCCCCACCAAAAGTGATCGGACGTGGATCGAAAGAACAAAACAGGAAATTTGGTTTGCCTGCCGCCGATCGATAGTAATATTCGGATTTACTGTCACAATAAAAACTAGCGCTTTACTACGTTTTAATGGAATTTAAAATTCAAATCGTCTCAATAAAAAGCGATCACGGGGAATTTATACTCCATAAATATACGAGCAATGAAAATTTCGAACGTAATCGACTCGCCTTTCCATTTTTAGTGAACGTATTTGATCTTACACTCGAGATAGAAGTTTCCCATATACAACACATATAGAGGACCCGTCCAGAGATGATTGTGCTTAGATACAATACGAAATATCCGGAAAAAACAAAGCTAGAGACAAACCGATCTTTTTTTTCCTTACGAAGACGTTAGAACGCTGAATAGACAGTTCTTTTGTGTCTCTAGTTAGAACAACAATACGATGTAACATGTCAGGATTTTAAATGAAAGCAAAACTTTATCTGTTGTTTTTTTATTGTGACATATTAGATTGATTACGGTAAATAAGCAATTCACATTTTTCAAAACGTTCGAGGCAAAATTAGTGTCCAATTGAATATATGTACATATGTGTACGGTTTCTAAGAAAACACTTTTTTTGTAAAATTAACGTAAATCCTAACACGAATTTCCACAAAACTTTGGAACTTATACGGTAAAACTCGTATTCCAGTAGATAAACAAAGTTTACCCAGGTACAGTTATTGGACGTGGCTTGTCCTGTGTGCTATAGGAATACTGGATGAGTATAAGGTCTACCAGCGCATATCACCTTTCAATTAATCCTGAAAGCTGTCAACCAAATAAACAGCTTTGTATCCCAACTTCAAGCCAGATCTTCTTTCAAATCTGCCCTCAAAATTAGCATCAAACCAGATAACCTGAACTAGTCCATAGGGTCATAAACTTAAATTTAGAGTTGACCACCAATTTAAAGAATTTTTTAATTTATTACCAGAAGACTAAGGTGAGGTGGATTTTTAACGGAAGGTACTCGGGTACACAATCTAGATACTATAAATAGAGCTATAGATTCTCATTTTCCTTATTATTTAAAACAAGATTTGCATATGGATGGAGCAACATGATCATCAGAAAATGAATTAACTTCCCAAGAAGTCGAAAATCCTGAAAAAACTGCTCATATTATACTGGATCAGTTGTAAAGCGTCATACGTAAGCAATCCAGACAAGGGATGTAAATCCAAGAGAATATTTTTAGGAGTAGGTCAAAACAATTCTTGTAAGTGTTTAAAAAAAATTGGTTTACTAAATTCTTGGAATGTTAGCCATCATAACAGAAGATGGAGAAAGCTGGAAATTGCTATCTACAAACTGTGATCAATACAATCATGATTCAGTAAAACTATATCCACCTCTTTATCATGCCTTCGTTTGGTGCAATGTCGTCAATTGCTGTTCTTATATGCTCTTCATTTAATCTTGTACGCAATAGATTATGGAGTATTTCATTCTTTAAAGAGTTTTTCTGTCTTGAACTGTAGGAAATAGTGTAATCGTAGCGTAATTAAGGTTTTTTAAAGATGTTTTACAAGGTGTAACTGTGCCGCATGGAAAAAAATGAAGATTTTCAGTTGAATATGTACATATATTAGATGATTTTGCAAATTTACTTGCACAAATAGGTAAGACCACAGTTCATTAGAAGAAAGCATACTCGATGTAAATTAGCTTTAACCATGAGAAATGCGCTGTCTTTAACCTAATACAAAGGCTGTTCCAAAAGTAACATTGATCGTGACTCAAAGAATATTTATTAACGAAGATACAGGTGTTTGCAAGTTTTCAATATAATCCTCCCTTTTCTTCGAAGATTTTCCAGCATCCACCAACGCAGTCCATGCAAGAGTTTTTTCAACTTGGAAAAATGATTGAATTCATGTGAGCACAAACTAGGACTAACTACCCAGTTAGCAAAGCAAGTTCAATGATTGGTGGACTAATGTGTGGGCACCCATTATCATGCAAAATCAAGACATTCCTTTCCAACATTTCTAAACGCAGTTGACAAATTTTTGATGCAGTGACATTACTGCCATTGAAAGTTCTCAGGAGAGTTGTCTGTTGTCTCTCTCCCGTTATCTATTGGAATTCTGACCTGAAACAACCCTCGTAGTCAATTATAATTGTTTCTTGTATCAGTTGCCATATTGGATTTTGCGGCCTCTGATCAAGACAAGTTTGATTGCCTTATCACAATCTCGTTAAAAGTCGTTCTAGGGCCGGTGTCCTTGATTTCTGGAAGCTCTGTCGAAAAGCGCACTGCACTGTTTTCAATAAATGTCGTAGCCACCCATAATCCAAAATCATGTGATGTAATTGGAAAATTCAGCATTAAAATTGCCAAACCATAACAACAACGAATGGTTCCATTGGCTATTTGGATTACATTTTCGACTTCGTAGATATGCTCTCTAAGGAAAGCTCTAAGTTGCTGCAAGGAGTTTCTCCAGATAACCATTGGTAGTTTCCCACATCTAGTCATCTTATCTAAGCTCGTCTTCATAGAGAGGTTGGGAATCTTTTTTTCTGTCACCTGTTAAAATCTCCGTTTTTAGATTTGAATTGTGCTTCAACAATTCTGATAAGTTGGTAGTGGTCAAGGAATCACTTATTTTAGAATGAAGCCGCCTTAAATGAAAATTAAAATTAAGTTTTTAGCGCCACCTATTCATCAACAAGACAACTAGACTTCCTAGTAGCACATACTTTCTCTCATTCTCGGATATCTGCAAATAAATTTTAACAAATTCTTTACACACTAACACTGCGTTTGACGAAACGCCTCCTAGTAAATTACTTTACGCAGTATCATCTAAGAAGGCTACTGACAATGTTGTATTTACATATTCTATCATAATATATCTTGCAGCAATAAATCACTATGACCGCGAAGCATACTCCAACTTACTCAACCAAACTTAAACTGAACTCCCACAAACGTTTAGAAGCGTTAATAGTACGTATTTTCCGCGGATCACTCTCGCAAAGCGGTTTCGCCTTTACGGTCGTGTCGCTGTAAACGCGTTCCCCGCTCATTCGTCGTCGTTAAAGTTGAAAAGCGCTGTATCCCTCTACGCTGAAGCGTGCAATTTGTTCACGTTCATGCATATACGTACTTATACGTATTAGCGAAAGGCATAGACACAATACGTTAATTAAAATTCCTGCCATTCCGCCATTGTTCGGGTAGTTGTCGTTACGTATTGGTAAACCGAATTAAATGAGTACGCGGTATTTCGTCCGTTTATGGATGGCGACATGACAGACCAACAACATTGCAGTTATGATTCAGATAAGAGTACGTGTCCCGTACGTGTGCGTGCGTAGTGGGTGAGCTTACGCTCATGGGAATTCGACGACGGAATTTAACCAATTAGGAGAGGTGGATGGTGGTATCCATTGGTTGTTAATGATAGTGTCGAATTGTATATTCTGGTATATTTTTTAATTGTGTAACGTAGACGTCGGGTACTACATGTTTCTAAGACTTCTTGATCCGTAAAAATAATAGTAGTACATACTCGTTTTTCATTAAATGTTGCAAATATTGTTGCTATTCTGGAGAAATCCAAAATTAGCAATGTCTGGTTTTGACTCCATAATGCTATCCAATTCAACTCGCATCAAACGGGAAACATCACAGTTCTATGATCAGTGCATTTAATATACTGCCAAACCTAAAATTCCACCTTTCATGAGGCATTCCTTGTCTGACAGGCAGTGTCAGCTCAATCCAGCTTTATGATACTCAAGTGTTAAAATGTTGAACGTGCTCGAAGAGTGTCCTGTGAAAGAGCAAGGTGCCGTTGCGCCTTTCTTCCATGCAAAAGATATCGGTAAGGAAATATCTCTTGTTTACGCTGAAAAGTATTTGTTGCGTAAAGCCGTGTGTACCCTCAAAGGCGCCCAAAGGTTGCTGAAGATCAGCGAAGTGATCCTCCTGGTTAGATTGTGATAAAATTTCGAAAAGGTTTGCTCTCACTGGCTTCCTAATTAAATGATGAAAGAGTTCTCGCATTACCTCTCTTGGTGCGGAGGAAAAGGGAAAGACATGATTAGTAAGATTGTTACCGGTAATGACACTACCAACCCGGAACAAAACGTACTTCAATGAAAATGGTTTGTTCTCTTAGCCGGTAAGATTATGTTTACTATGTCCTAGGATTCTCAAGAAATGCTTCTAGCACAAATCCAGCATAGAATTGAGAACGTAACTGCTGTATCATACTTTACTTCCAGGTTTACTGATTAGAGGAATTTTGATGTATCATGATAATGCTAGGCTCCATTTGACTCACTTGACGCAGACGAGAAAGAGTTTGGGTGGCAATTTCTTCAACGTCTGGTTCAGAGTCGCCATATAGCAAGATAGCATCTAGACAACAATGATTTCAGAGTTGTTCAACAAGAGACACTCTCGTCATTCAGACGGCAGTCTAAACACTTTTATGCAACAAGCATTGGGGGATTGATAAAGCGATGGAAAATGAGTGCAAATGTAGGCGAAAGCATTGTTGAAAAATGAAACTTATTTTGGGCTCAAAGTGCTCTTATAATAGCTTAACGCCACTGCTAAGGTTTAAAAGCTGCTCGTATTAATACCTTTAATGCAGACCTTTGAAAACTGGACAGGTCTTGCAATACATTACACGGTTTTAAGGCACACAAATACATTCTAAGTGCAAAGTATTAATGAGGCAAGACTGTTAGGCTATATTGCTCTCACTTCTAAAAAATTGAACTGTATATCAGATTTTTAAGCACTCAAAGGTTTTCATAGAAATTTTCTTCCTTCTTGCATTCAAAAATAATGTCTTTTGTTAGGGAAATAAGCATTTTTTAAGACAAACCTATTTGAAGACTGATTAAACGAGCTTGTTCCACCGATAGGTTCCAATTAGTCCTGTCAAGTTCGATTGATATTAAAGCCTGTCTGATATTTCGTGAAAGATGATTCAATAAAGAGTTTTCCAAAACTTAGATGACCACCTCCATCCAGCAGTAAAAAACAAACTATTTTCTTCATCGGAGCAATTTATATTAATTTCTTACAATTTGGTGTTCAGCTCATTGATGCCATCATACAGCTAAATCATTTTTGTACGAAATTTGCCAGATTCTCTCTACTAGAAAATGTTTAAAATAGGTAGGATTTTGCATGATTCTATCCATGTCATCACGTACTTTCCTCTTTTCTGTTTGGAAAATGGCGACGTAAAACACCAAGCGACCAAAGCACTGGTGACCACGTGGCCACCGAATAACCAGAACGCACAACAGCTGGGCATCGCTGGAAAAGTGTGTCATAAAAATCAAAACGTACCCAACTTGCGAAAAGACCTACTTCCTACGCAAATGAAATAAGTGACGACTTGGATATTTCGATTGAAAGAAAATGAAGGAGAAGGTTCCGAAAACTTATGCCAGAAGTAATGGCCCATAACGGTCGACTGACATATCCAGAAGAGCTGCAGAGAGCTATGCTAGAATGTCTTGATAGATTTTACGGAGAACTAGACCATCGTTACAGACCAATGGATGACATTCTCATAACATTTGGCGTTGTTCAGCCTAAAATTCTGCTTACGTTAACAGAGAAAGAACTTAGTAGGGTAGGTATAGTTTAAGCCTTACGCAAGTCTATGATGAATTTACTGCAGAGCAAATGATTTTGGATATTTTACGACTGAGGCGCCACTTGGAAGTAGCCATCATTTCTCGCCAAGAAGAGGTCTAGTGGACTACCTTCCAGCTTCTGAAATTCATTGTAAAATGGGACTATTCTGAGTGTGTTCACAATGAGCCAAACGCGACTTACCAAACTTTCCATATTGTCCATTGAAAAGAACAGGAAAGTCAATTTCGATAATGTGATTGAATATTTTAGGAAAAAAAAAGTCAAGTAAGCACGTTTACTCTTTTGTTACTTTGTTTTGGGGGTGCTGAATAGAAAACCGGCCCGGGTTTCAACACATTCCACACCGCCACTGTTCGTCAATTCAACGTTCTATTCTGATTCTATTTTTGATAAATATGTCTTCTAAAACTAGTTACGGTTCCACTATAATCCTTGTAATTGTTAATGTTTTTTGACAGTTTGCATAATTAAATTGCTTTGTTTTCGTGCTTTGCTACTGGCAGAATTTCAATTTAAATGTTGCAAAAAGCATATTTCAACCGTGTACATATTTGACCAAAACTTCCTCGTATGAAAATACCTTCCAAAAAACGATTCAACTGTAATGGATTTGATACTTTTAACAAGCTGCAAAGAGTAAATTATCACATTCAAAAATCACTTAATACGACCGTTAACAAATTTCTGTAAATTCTTACAGATTACATAAGCTTCGGTAAAATGTGCAAAATGTAAAGTACACATTCATACTTACACATATGACAACTGGATGACTTTCAGTAAGACCGGAAGTACTGAAAAGGTAGCGTAGCGCACGTTAAAGTCGTAAATTATGTACTTCACACTCAATATGGAAAAAGAAACGGTAAATACAGTGTTTTAATTTTTGTGGGAAAAACTTTATTGTGATCACGGTATTAACGAACATTTTAAAATTAAAATCCAATTTGTATTCCTATTAGAGTATTTTTGTAGTACTATATAATGCAAATTAGATTAGTTTTTGTACATCAAAATATATGATTCTAGTGGAAAAAAATTTATGGTGTACATGGTGCTTTGAACATTTACATATTCGGAAGCGCATTTTCTGTCGTGCCTAACGGCCTGCCTGCATAATTTTCTAATACGAATACATCCACTAATAATGATCACAGCTATTACCCAACAAATTACAACTAATTAATATAATTAGAGAAATTTAAAGTTTTTATAGATAGTTGAATACATAAAGTACATAAAATACATTATACACGAATGCAAACAAGAAACCACACCTAAAATGCCTAAAATGTGTAAGTGCCGACAGGTACACACTATTGCAAGACTGTCGTATGTTGAAGAAATATGTCATTAATTTGAAGAAGCGTTTTCTACACCTTGTTAGTAAATTGGTATTTATGTATGCCGGAATACAGATTAGGATTCAAAGTATGTGTGAAATAACGATTACAGCTAGTTTTAAGTTAATAGAATCATCTATAGTTTGCGCATACATTTCATGAATGCGCTTGTGAGAGATATTTAAAGAGTTAGTATCAGATAGTGGCCAACATCTCAGATATATATTTTTTAGGATCGATATAGTATAAAATCATTGTAAAAATTGTCTTCCGTAAATAAATACAATGCTACAATGGTGCTATTTGACAGACTGCTTGTTAACAAAGCATAATAATAATGCTATCAAGATTAGGAACAGCACGAATGTAACTGCTGTATCATACTTTACTTGCAGGTTTACTAACTAGAAGAATGGTTGTGTGTCATGATAATCCTAGGCTCCATTTGACTCACTTGACCCAGACGAGAAAGGGTAAGGGTGGCAAGTTTTTCGACGTCTGGTCGAGAGTCTCGATCTAGCAAGAAGGAAATATAATCTGTTTGATCCTCTTAAAACGCAATGATTTTGGAGATGTTCAACAAGAGATACTCTCGTCATTCAGACGGAAGTCTAAACACTTTTATGCAGCAAGCATTGGGGGATTGATAAAGCGATGGAAAATAAGTGCAAATGTAGGCGAAAACATTGTTGAAAAATAAAACGTGTTTTGGGCTCCAAGTGCTTTTATAATAGTCTAACGCCACTGCTAAGGTTTAAAAGCTGCTCATATTAATACCTTTAATGCAGACATTTGAAAACTGGACAGGTCTTGCAATACATTACACGGTTTTATGGCACACAAATACATTCCAAGGGCAAAGTTTTAATGAGGCAATACAAGACTGTTAGGCTATATTGCTCTCACTTCTATTGCTAAGCACTCAAAGGTTTTCATAGAAATTTTCTTCCTTCTTGCATTCAAAAATATGTTCAAATATATGTTTTGTTAGGGAAAATATGAATGCATGATGAAATCTGAAAAAAAGCATTTTCTAAAACAAACCTATTTGGAGACTGATTAAACGAGCTTGTTCCACCGACAGGTTCCAATTAGTCCTAAAGCTATCAAGATTAGGAACAGCACGAATTAGTGATGTCCAAGTTGGAAATGCCGTACACCACGGCTAGGAAAATTTTACGCAAAATTATAAAAATTCATCCATTTAAGCTTGAAATATAATTTACAATAAATTTGAGTATTGGGCCCACCGTTCAAAGTAAAATGTGCCTCATCATTTTATTTCCAACGGTGGACCCAACACTCAAAACAGTAGAATTTAGTTTGCAGAAAATCCACAAGAAATTGTTCAAGAAGCCGTAACTGTAACTGTAAACGGTGAATGATACTTGCAAAACGATCACCACGGAATTGGAAACGCCATTTTTACTAAATTTACTTTAATGAAACCATTGTCACTATCAATAATAGAACTCATTGAAAGCTTGGAACATTTCGACTAGTAGCAGATGGAGATGTAATAATACGAACATAATTAGTATAGTGGCCGCCAAGAAAGAGATTTTGAGAGACTTCCTTGATTAGGAACTGTTCTTCAACAGCTCCAAATTTAGCGATAGAGAGAAGTAAATTTCCAATGATTTGTTACGATTTAAGAAGACATAAAGTCCGGCTAAAAGTATAATATATAGAACGGTTAAGGATACATTTTGTATCCTAAATTAATTAGCTTATCTTGAGCGGAATTATTCATTAACGAATAGTTTCAGAATAAGTACCTCAAGTTTAATATTTCTTCTCCAAAATCCAATAACGATCCGACCAATCCGTAGTAATTTCGTATTTTCATTTGCGTCCTAAATTATAAGGTTACACTATCTGCATAATAATTTAATCAAGACCGCATGTTGAGTCGATAAAACTTATAGTGACGTCATATCTGAACTTTAAGTTATCCGCATTAGAATCGTTTTTTGTAAGGCTTTATAATAATATTTTTTAAGTCGTAAGGACAGAGTGATAAAGAGGAGCCCTAATTTTATTTGGGTGAATCTAAGGTTTTGCCATAATTTCCCCAATTAATTGATTAAATTAATAGCGTTAGAAATAAACACTGGACTTTTTCGCATTAACTTTATGAACTACAGGTCCATAGCACTTGTTTATGTGTTATCAAAATTCATTGATGTGGGGTCCAATAAAAAAAATACTAAAATCGAACAATAAATAGGCAATAAATAGTACAAGTACTAAATTCTTTTAGATGCGGGAATTTACTTATATTATAAATCTATAAAATTTATCAAACGGAAGTAATAACTATAAAAAACACTTCAGTGAATTATTTATAACGAAAGCTGTACTACATAATTATTTTCGAATTAAATACCTACCTAATTTTCCTTTTCTAATAAGTATTGTGCTTCCAAAGTTATAAAAAAAACGCAATTAAGATTGTGGTGCCAGATTTTTTATTATATTTATTGTTTTATCTGAATAAATATTTATTTTACAACAAATCTGGAAACTTTAATTTTACTGTGAAACTGCTTTTATCATTCTCTGTATTATCTACCGCCACCTAGTGAATAGTGGCTCACCTATAGGGATCAGTAATCTGCTTTACACGCCGACAAACCAGTTATTGGAAGGGGTCTATTGTGTTTCTATTATGAGCCTATATACAGCCCACATTAGTTAGGAATTTTAACTACAGATGGTGCAGAATTTTCATCGCTTAACAAATTTTTATGTGTAAAGATAATAGTGAAAGTATTATGAAAATAATAAAATATACAATTTATGTGGTATAAGAAATTTTTCCATCTAATTGGTGTGGTAATCCGCACGAAGAATTAATATGATAAGAATTAATTGATTTCGAAATATAACTACAGCAGAATATCTAGACATATATTGTAGAAATTTGAGTAAAAAATTTGCAATATAACAGTTCTGGCGTCTATGGATTCTAGCTCGCTGAACTAGAGCTCATGGGAATAACCAGTTGAAGCATGGGGAAAAGAATGAAGTTATGTATTGGTATAAAGTATTATACAAATAGTTTCGGTAAAACAGGAATCTATTGAAGGTGATTAAATGTGGTGGTGAGGTCAATGAGCGAGAAGAAATTTTTTGTAGTCTTAAAGTGCGATTTTATTCCACGAAAGTAAGAAAATTTTTGATGGCAAGATAAGGAAGTTAGGTAGTTACGTTAGGAATCACTGCTTCTTAATTAAAGTTCAGAAATATCCAACTTACTAACACTCTGACTCTATTTTTAAAATGTAGCCTCCAAAAAGCATATTTGTGATCTTAGTTGAACTGTAGAAGATTCTCTTCTAACATAAAGTTCTACTTTTTCCAAAGTTTTGTCCTTTTTTTCCTGTATTCTGAACATTGTTTATCAGTCTCGATACTATTAGTGCAGTTTGACAAGCATATAATTGGCTGAAATGTATTCAAACCGTTGTTAAAATTACAAAAAAGGAAGAACCCTTTTCTTTATGATTAGTTTTTTTTCTCTCCTTCTAAATAGATACATATAAAATTCCACCATACCATTTAATATACACTTGAAAAGCCTCTAACTACTTAGGTCTAGCAAATGTACCAGGAAATTTCTTTTGGATCACTATTTTTTTCACTGGTGAGCTTAAATATCTAACAATTTAACCAAATCTATTATGTTCTAATTCTATTCTAATTCCTTGGTTTCAGTAGTGGTTACAAAGGTTTATTATTTCTCAAACTAAAACATTTATATACTGAAGAGGGCAAAGTTCATATAGGTATACTATAAGTTTTAACAATGGTATTAGAAATCCAGTCAATATAAATGCGTATGCTTTGTTGGCTTTTATGGTTCAATAGTTTGATTTAAACACACTAATGACTGTAGGCATTTTTTGCTAACACTAAATAACGTTGCCATTCATTAGGATTTAGATTATTTCTTTTCAATCAAATACATCAGATTTATATGAACACTTGTGCCTATAGAACAAGTACGCCATTAAAAGTTTATCATTTTGCGATTAAAGCCATTGTTCTCCAAAAATTCTATAATTATAAGTACAAGGTTGTAAGGAAGATATGTTACAACACTCGATGTCGGAAAATTAGTGGCCATCATATGCCATGTCAACCAAATCTAACATTAGTGCTATCTTTGGTAGTTTGAGGCATTTTGGAAAACAACATTCAAAACAATTTAAACGAACAGGCATGCAAAGGCACTTCCTTGTAACAATGTTTCCGAAGTTTTCGGATGGATTGCGCCATTATTAGAAGGCTACGTCTGCATTGAGAATCATTCTTGCACAACAAAGTATTCCTCTGTAAAAACCAATATCTGAATTATTGTGTTTTCTGATTAATGCTGAAATGATTGGTTAGAATTTTTGCTACATTTACACACCTCATAGTGAGCGAATTAGTAATTGGAGGTAAACTACTACTCAGTTCCAATGCTACCCTGATTGTTTGTTTACACAAAAATTCATCCGATAACTTGGTCTTCAAGTTTTATCTTATGTCGTTCCGATGCAATAGCGGAGCAAGTTCTAGGGAGCTTTACTTCACATACATAGCCTTAATTATTTTTGAATAAACCAAGAAGTATTATAAAAAATATTATAAAAGTATTGCTTACCTAAGTAATAAATAAGTGATTTCACAATAGTTTTCCAGTAATTTATCCATCGGTAGCTGCATCTCAAGGGAACGAAGCATCTTATATTCTTGCTAACAAACATATACCTCACATCACGTACACACACTTCAAACACACTCACAATACCTACATTCCGTTACTATTTTTCGTACCGTACTGAACATGTAATAAACGCTAAGGTAATGAACACACAAATTGTAGTTGTAGAGGTATCAGAATCGCACAATATTCGCATATGCATAATTTCGCTTGATTGTACGGTTTTACAGTTAAGAGTTTCTTAATCTTTCCGAAAGGAAAAGTTCGAGCAAGCACTGCCGCTAGAAAATGAGTGAGGTAATCGGGGAAATATACGCAACCACCTACGTAAGTGTAGTAGGTGTAAGTATTTGTATACAAAAGAAAAATTAATCGCGCGATAGTAAGTTGTAAGCCACGAAAAATCGACGCACGCTGATATTGACTATATTAGATCATTTCTATATATGTTCCGTTTTATCTCACACACGTTGGAATCAATCGAAAATTTTCGTGTGTGCATTATTCGGAGTCACGTTGTTTGTTTTCGTTTTACGAGATTTCGATACGGTTAGTTCTAGATGCGTTAATGCGTAAATGAATGTTAAGGTAGGTAAGTAAAGTAGTGTCACAATTGTTTGTTGTTGTATTCGTCATACCAATGCTCAAAAGAATCAGCAGATTAGCAGCATAACATCCTTATTTAGTTTCATTTTTAACGTTTATTACCATTTTAAACGTTTTGGTGTAGTAGAGAAACTTTACTAATTTTTATAAAAAAAATTAAAATTTATGACAGAAAATGGCCAACATAGTCTGACAATTTGCTGGCAGCGGAGAGAACCAAATGGTAGAAGAGTGTTTCTCCAATCTTTTCTAAAAGCAATTTATAGGTTTGCAACTGAACGATTCCTACCTCCTCAAATTTATAGTTGGTCATGTTGTTTTTTCTGAATTTGCATTTCATTCATTCCCCAAATTCCATGACAAATCCAGAAAGGTGAAGTCTTAGGTCGGTCTACAGCCACAGGCGTAATAAGAATTCACGGCCAGCCGATGCCCACTATAATTGGCGAAAGCTTTTGGGAGATGTTAAGGCACGAACTATTATTAGTACTATTCTTGCTTGGGTATGATGTGGACGAGCATTAGCATCCCCACGAATGCGTTCTTCTTCCACAGTCTCGGCATTTTATTATATACAGTTTGATGTCACCCACGATACACGAGGAATAGAGGATTACTTCGTATCCATGATACTTGCCAAGTGAAAACACGTTTCTTATATAAACGCACAATGAGTATTGAGGCTAAACAAAACCCGATTGCAGTTGCTACTATCTCAACACATGCTCTTCTGTCCATATTCTATTGCAAATATGTGCTTTGCGATAAGTGGAACGCAGTGATTTTCAGGCTTAAAGACGCATATCATGAAGACGATATTATAGCCACCACAAACTGGTTTCAAAGCAAGGTTGCATTCATGGTTCAACCCTTCGAGTTGTTGATGCTGGCCGACCTTGGCCTTGTGTTCTTCTACATATAGCTGCTCCAATTTCATATTGGAGTAATTCAGTTGTGCTGATTCCGAACATTTAAGCAATTTTGTGCTGTATTTGGATATATTTCAAAAATAATCTATAGTATTCTAAGAGTCTTATTCAGGTTATTAATGGTGCCGCACGCTTAAATTAGATTAGATTAGATTAGGGGTGCCTACGGGCCTCTTTCACCGCGACCTTCCCGGTCTATTGTGAGCCCCAGTAATCCTAGAAGGCACCCTCTAACTTTTCCCTCTTAACGTCCTTGAGAGCGGCTCCTGTGTGTAGCTTAGTGCTGTGGGATACTCTGTGCCCAAAATAAGAAACCTTGTCCTTGCCAGGCCTTCGCCACTGCGCATGGACATGGACTGGGACTGGGGTTTCTTCCTCCTCCTTGCAGAATCTGCACAAAGCATTTTCCGCTAGGCCTATGTTGTACATATGCCTATTCAGTCTGCAGTGACCTGTCAACAGGCCTACTAACATTTTGACGGTTTTCCTGTGTTTATCTAGTAGGTCTCTAGCGAATTCAGACTTCTGTTCTTTTAGGAACTCTTTTGCCTGTCTTTGCCCAGGTGATTTTCACCACCAATCCCTGGACCTACTGCGAATTCATTCGTTGATGGATTTTCTGATTTGTGATTTGGTGGTGCCGAAGGATGGGGCGGGCCCGACGAATTGTCTCGACGAACCTTGTCTGGCCAGGTCGTCTACCGCCTCATTGCCCTTCACACCCTCGTGGTTGGGAACCCAGGCCAAAATTAGTTTCCTTTGGGAACCCACTTCGTCTAGGGCATTAACGCAGATCCACACCAGTTTGGAGTAAACACTTGCTGAACTAATCGCTTTAAGTGTTGCTTGGCTGTCCGAGAAGATGGCGACGCTTTTACCGACCTCGGTCCATCTTTCCACTTCTCTGACGCAATGGTGGATTGCTGCCGCACCCTTGCAAATAAATAATAAGTTTATCACTCGTCATTTATTACTCAAAGAATGCATGAAACTAGAAAGAACTGCTACTCAACTTCAAATTGGCGGAAGTGCAGTGTAATTATAAAACTGGAGGCTTTCTATTCCAACAATTAAATAGTAAAGTAAATCGCAGTTAGTTCTATTGGTGTTAGGAGACCAGAAATGTAAATGCTAATTCCAACCAAGTAAGACGTGTGTTCCCCTCCACAGTAAGCTAAAAGCTCGAACTTTTTACTAATTGTAAGTTAATTTATTTTTAAGATAGGTACCTATTCTAAGTATTCTAACGGATTGGAAAACGTTTAGAACTCTGAAAACAACAAATTTGTTAGTGCAAACAAAGATTGTACAACTTTATGGACGATAAAATTGTCATTGTAAAAAATTTTGCAGAGACCAAAAGTATGTGAATAAATTTGTAGACAGCATGATACAAGACAAGTTCTACATGTTCAAAATTTAGGATACAAGGTGCGTAGGAGTAGAAGTGACGATGATCCTCTATCAATTTTTAAAATGACTCACTAATAACGTCATAATCACAAGCAAGAACTAAAAGTCAAACGGCTTGGTAACTTCTTTGGCCGTATGAAGTTCTGAAACATGTAACAATATTGTAGTGACTAAACTAGGATCCAGTTTCTTCTGTCAAAAATGCAGTTGTGGCATAAGTTCATTGAAGACATTACAGGGATTAGTGTAAGCTTTGGATAAAAAGTATAGTTGAGTTTGCGTTTTCACTTATTCATCTAAAAATCACTTGTACCAAGCTTAAATGGCGTATGATTGACTGCATCACTTGACAGCAGCTAAAATTTTGTTTGAAAGTCTTTTCTACTTGGGTATTAATAGCCTTTAAAAAGCTGAAAATCTAAGCTAAATAATAATATCAGCATTAAGAATAGCTGGTAAACACAAAGAACTACAGTGATGTCTCGTTTTACGACGGTTCATTTTACGACAATTCGTTTTTACGACTCAGATTGCCAAACAAACTACGTATGCGCTGCTTACTCGATACAGGTTGTGACACGTTTGAATTAGATGATACATACAGTCTATGTAGTGCCATATATGAGTGTACACACATTAGTTAGCAGCATGCGCAAATACATATTGTAATGATTAGTGGCGAAGCTGCCAGTGCGGATACAGCAGCAGGTCGTGATTTTCCTCCAATTTTCCAAAAAATTATTGACGATAATGATTTTCATCCGAACGTTGTTTTCAATGTTGATGAAACGGGTCTCTATTGGAAGAAAATACCCTCCAGAAGATATATTGCGCGAAAAGAAAGATCTGCTTCGGGTTTCAAGCCAGCTAAAGATCACCTTACTCTCCTCTTTGGTGTCAATGCATCAGGAACTTCCAAACTAAAGCCGCTATTAGTGTACCGAAAACAACCTATCAAAAAAGCACTTCTCTTAATGGATAACGCACCTGGACATCCACCAAATCTTGGCGAAATTAGCTCTGAACTTGATGTTAAAGTGGGTAAACCACTTTAACTCCAGTTAAGCATCTCAAGGATTTATCAAGGCATTTAAAGCTTACTACTTACAGCATTATTGGAAAGAAAACAACATCTTGAAAGCTGTTAACAACATAGGGGTGGTAAATGACAATGTTTTGCGTGAAAGGTGTCTGGCACAAAATCTGGCTTTATGAGCTATCACACGCGAAAATGATGAAAACATCATTGAGCTGCTGTAAAGTCATTCTCAACCCCTGTCCATTGAAGAACTAGAAGAATTAGCATGATAGAGGAGATGACGCTGTTATTACGCCAATGCAGACCAAGGATCTACAGGACACAGTGATCTACAAGATAGGTGGTATGGGCCCTGACTGGAAACGCAGCTCAACCACCAAATTCTACAATGTTTTTTTATGTATGTGCAGTGAAACGAAGATTCGTTTTACGACGATTCCTTTTACGACTGCAGTTTCAAGAACGCATCTAGGTTGTAAAACGAGATGTTACTGTATAGCACAAATTTCTTTCAGATAAGAAAAAATAATGATAGTCCTTAATATTTTTCATATTGTCCTAAATACGAATTGTGTCAGCATCAGCAAAGGTTTGTAAACCTCTTAAGCTACTGATTTTATGATGGCTGCAATAGCTTCGCTGCTATATAGCTGGTCAGACTACCACTGCAACTCTTTCTTTAGATTTTGTGAGCGTAAGTTGGTATTGCACTTTCGAATCTAAACAAATAAAAATAAAAGTGATGCTTGACTGCACAAATTGCTGTGATTAATAACGTTGTCTAGAAATTATATACATTTTTGCTTTCAAATAGCAGGCATATGAATTGTAATCTATTGATTCTGTTATAAAGCTGGATGTCATTCTCAACTATAAGAACAGTTTCCATTCTAAAAGATAAAACATACAAACTTGCACCTACTTCCATATCATTATAACTATTCAGGGGCTTTCTTATGGACTATTTGAGCACTTTTACGCCTGAATTGCTAATTTATTAGGCACCAATACAATGAAGTATTACTTTTTCTGCAGTTCTCAGCTTTGCGACTAGAATCAGAAATTCTAAAATTTAAATTTTAAAATGGTTGTGTATTAATGTAAATAGATATTCCTTAAGACTATTAAGAGTTCTGCTGTGCGATTCAACCAACAAAACATTGTTGGCTAACTGGGATTGTACAGCAAATACATGCATATACATACCTTTTATTAGACTTGTCGTTCGGATGAATAGCAATTAACATTGCGGATCTATGGTCGAAATGTAAAATAGGCAAAGGTTGTTTTGCATAAAAATGAAATTTTTCGCTGAATTATGAAATATAAATGACTTTTTTCGCCATCGTAATTGGTTTATCAGTAATTGGAGAACCCCAGCGTTGTCGGTACCGCTGCAGGGGTTGCGATAATACCATTCGAATTGTAAATCACATTGTCATTTCATTTCATCGAATGTCATTGCTGGTCGGTCGAGAGAAGAATGAGGCGTTCAATTATTAGTCATGTGTGTATGCGTAGTGATGGACATTTTAGATATGTACGTAATATTGCGTGGACTGCGATATTCTGTTCAATCTATAAATAGAAAAGTTAGAGTGTAGCTATTTCTGAAACTATCCTGAGCTTTATTTAAAATTACAATTTAAGTATATTTTCTTAGGGGCGTAATCGATGAGTAACAATTCTAGAGCGAAATAATTTTTAGTATTAACGTTAGTCTATATTTGATTTTATTTAGAAAATGCAATCGTTGTATTACATAACACACTCAAGCGAAAAGCACATCAATGCGATTAGTGTAATTGCGTCATACTTTACTTGCATAGCAAGATCAAATTTCTACCGCTGATGCTCAGATTTCAGTCGGATTAACACACAGTGCATGCTATCAAAGCACTTAATCAGATGATTCTTATCACACTTGTAGTATCTCATTTTTACAGACAGCTCCGCTACTAGGGAACATATAACGAACTATTTTGGTTACGTGAAATTTTGTTTCAGATTTAAATAGTATTTTACAAAAATCACTAAAAATATTTCGCGTAAATTATTATGGGATTTGTAAACTGTCTGTAAAATATATACACCGTCACTATTGTCGTATACAAACTTCGAATTAAACATATATTTACCTATCTAGTATTACAACAGTATTAAATAATAGTGAACCGAAATTGACAGAAATTTCCCGCCCTAATCAGACAGCACGTGTCTAATTGACAACGACACGAGTCTACATGAGAGGGCATTATCATCCCATGTCAATCTAATATTGCTATTAGATTACCGGGTGCATCATCACGCCTGCTAAAAAGCGATTGTAGTATTAATCTCTTTCGCATCCATTGTGCATTTATCCATGAATTTAAAAAAAAAGCGCTATAGGCGATTTATAAACGAGTTTTAGTCCGTTCTCACGTGTTAGATGATGAGTTTTACATGATGTAATGTTAACTATAAAAAATAGTAACGTAAATTTGTGAGACTTAATAAGATCACTCAAAACAAGACTGAGCTTGATAAGTATTATGGGAACTCTGCACCATCAATTTTAATGGTAAAATAGTGGTTTGCCGAATGTCATTGTGCCTGTACAAGCAGAGAAGATACCGAACGTTCTGGATGCTTAGTTGGGGTCTCTACATGCGTTTGCTCACAATCGACCATAAACACAATCGTGTGACAACTTCGCAGGAGTGTTTGGTGTTGTTAACTCGCAATATGGACCAGGTGGACGAAACGTGGATCCACCACGACACACTAGAGACAAAACAGCAGTCAAAACAGCGGATTTCTCGTGATGAATCCGCGCCAAAGAGTCCAACGTGGGTTTTGTCAGCCAAGAAAATCATGGCGACTGTTTTCTAGGGTTCAGGCAGCATAATCCACACTGACTACCTTGAAGAGGGTAAAACAATTAATGGCGAATATTATGGCAGCTTATTGGGTCGATTTAATGAGGATTTGGAAAGAAAAATGACGGCATTTGGTCAAGAAAAAAATCTTTTCTACCAGAACAACGCCAGGGTTCACGCATGTGCAGTTTCCATGGCAAAACTCCATGAATTAGACTACAAATTGCTTCCTCAGCTGCTCTATTCGCCAGTTTTAGCTCCGACTGACTATTTTTTTGTCTCCAAACTGGCTCCGCTGAAAGAGATTTGACTCCAACGAGGAAATCACCCCCCAAACAAATACCTACCTTGATGACCTCGACAAATCTCATTATTTGGAACGGATACAAAATCGGAGAAACGTTGGACAAAGCGTATAGATCTCAAAGGAGACTATGTGGAAGAATAGAATGATTTGTCATCATTTTCATTGACCCGCCCTTGTACATAGATGCCTAACAAATAAAGAATTACTGCTTTCAAAGTAAGCATTTTCGTAAATGTTCGAGTTAAGAGTTAAATTATATTTCTTTGTGTCATCGTACTTTTCTCTGTCCTCAGGTCTGCCATTCAGTAATACATACATGATCACCGAAATTGTAAGTGTTGGGTTTAATTGTGTAACAGTTCTTTTCTTCTATCTTTAGACTTATCTGCCATTCTTTGTTTCCATTTATAATATTTTATTATTTGATCTTTTATCGTATCCATTGGGAGAACTTTTGGTGTTATAACTAGAAATATACTTGACCCAGATCCCATTTCATAACACCTTCTAGTGGCGATATATTCTTTCTGAATTTGGCTTTCTGTTTTCCAAATTCTATGGCAACTACGGAAAGGCAACATATCAAGTCAGGCTACAGCCTCAGACAAAATAATAACTCATTGCTAGCCGATGCCCCCTGTAATTGGGACAATCTGTTGGAAGATGTAACTATCATTATTATCTTTTTTTTTTGGACGTAGTCAGGCCACAGTCACCCATGAATCGTCTTTAATGACATGCTTTAGAGTGATTGAGGTGCCTTTTTTTCGTCCTGTATCTCTAGCCCTCCTCCGTCTTCTCCAACACCAATACCAGGATTAAGAGTTCAGGAAATATGGATCATCCGCTTGCTGTGATGCACGCTTGTGGTCGTCTTTGGTTTTCGTTATTCTTCAGAACATGTTGTGTATGTTAATCTATTTGTATTCTGTAGATATCAGTTTCTCCATGAGGTCCTCCGGTGTCAGTGCTTTGCCAAACCTGTTATTCGTTCGTTCTCGAACGGGATTCCATTTTCGGCACAAGAAGGCTGTATGTTCACCCTCATCCTCTTCACCGCAGTATATGCAGCTAACATCCCTGTCTTTTCCAAATTGTGTGCGCTCTGAAGATACCATTTCCTGTTAAAATTTGTCAGTCGATTCACGAATTTCGGTGGAGAATAAGTCTTTTTATCTACTGTGCCTTGATATTGTTTTTCTCCCAGTGATGTTGCTATTTAGTTAGGGTTATACCTCTGCCATTATTATTTCTTTCTGATTTTGACCAAATTTTTGGGCTATTGATTTGATGAATTGTTCGAACTACTTCAACATTTTTATTTGATACTTGTTTGCTGTTGAGAATACTGTACAATTGACCATCTTTCTCTCCTAATGAGAATAGTATTCATCCTAGGTTTATACGAGGGTATATGGTATGGCATCATTTTTTGGGGAGATAGTGTAAATGCGGGGTGTGTTTTCGTCTTACAAAAATGGTGCTTAAGAAATATATTCAAGTTAAAATCTAGAGATTCGTGCAGGTCTATTTTTAAAGATAACAATATACTTACCCTGTCTTCTATTTATGTGTTAGAGTGTAAGCTATTTGCAAAAAAAGATGTATACAGAACTTTTTGAATGTGCCTCAAACAAAATACGCGAAACTACAAAATGGTGTTGATTATAAAGTCATAAAAATTTTTAATCATATACCCGTGCGTATTAAAGAACTTCCACTGCATAAGTTTAAATCAGTGCTGAAACAACATCTACTGAAGAATGCATTCTACACGCTATCTGACTTTTTTTAATGTTAACTTTTAACAATCGAATGTTTGTCATGTTCTTTGGTTTAATATATTAAGGTTTCTTAAATGTATTTTTTTTATCTATACACTTTTAATGTGATCAAAATTGACGTGTTCTATACTTTTGTATTGATGGAATAAACGATATTATTATTATTATTATTATTATTCATCGTCACTTTTGGAAGTACAAATTTGGTAAAATTTTTCAAACTGATGGTATTTTTATGTAGGTTGACCTACCTCTTACAATCATAAGTTGTTAGTTCTTCTCTTAATTTATTCTAGTATTTTGTTTGAATGACTTGGTTCTTCTTTTACAGGATTTTGGATTTGAGTAATATTTGTCTTAATGGACCTTTTTGGGTCTGCATGCTGGGATGTTTCTGTGAAATTAATTGGCGTCCAACTTTTCCTTGTCCCCAAGTAAAAGCGTTGCTAAACATATGTTAAGTTCTAAAATAATACATGCTTGGATACTTTCCGTAAGTAAAAAAAAGTTAGCAAATCGTGAGGGCAATTATATTTCTGCGTATCTAGCGTAATGACCTTCTTTAAACCCACATTTATTGTAGGCACCGTACCGTCACATTAATGTATTGTGCAACACCCATTCAACATCATTATCAGCTAGTTTTCCCTCAAAAATACACTATTTTCGAGAATTACATGCTAAAATATGCACCTTCTTATTGTCGCGTAATAGCTCCGTTACTTAACACCATATTTAATAAATCAAAAGACCCCTTACAGTAAAAATTGCAATTATACCGACAGGCAGTCTATTAAAATAGATGCGGTCGGATGCAGTGTGACATAAAATTGGGTATGTAAAGTGACGTCATGTATATGACCTTTTATATTCGGGGACCATCTGTCAGCCTTGTTAGAGTGAAGGGCGTCCGCCTCTAACATACCCCCCGATAATGCCACCGCTATTTGTTATGAGCCGCTGGTGTCAGTTTCAATTTTACCGGATCTCTTTATTTTGTATTAAATATTTTGCAATTGTAGTTACTATTCTTGGAATTTCTCTCACTCTCTTGTGCCTTATTTTTGACACTATATTGTTCAATTTCGATAACCAAAGATATACTACACATTAAAAATTTAAAACAAAGCGTGATTTATCATTCTGCAGTATATTGTTTGTGTTATTGATGACAATGGGGTGCCGTTGAAGTGCACTTGTGCAAAGGGTGCAAATCTTTATTATTCAATCTGATTGATACTGTGTTATTTCTAGTGACAGTTGTGAAAAAGTTAGCACTTTATTATTATGTCGTTTTTAAAAACACTCATCATAATTTTTTTTATCCCGCAACTAACTAACAAAAGTAGAAAAACAAGAAACAAATTATGGTTCAGTATCTGCAACTGTTTAGAAAATTTAGTGTGTAATTGGAAGTTTGTGACTGCAAATATATATTTAATAATTTAAGTTTTCTGAAAAAGATAATCCAAGTCTGAGCTTTCTTCAAAGATATATCCATTTTCTAATGGGAATGATGGTTCCAATCCTAGGTCCAAGTAATGATTTGTACGACAGCCTCACCATCTGCAGTAACGTAAATGTCGTTTTTAATGGTGCACTTCTTCTAGAACACTATTAGCCTACAATTTCGTTGCAAAAAAGTCCAAAAAATATTGTTCTAAAGCATCGTTTTAGCGTCTCTGTAACGGCTGCATTAATGAGGTAACATCGATAGGTAAGTACTGTACAAAAATTTAACCGTTATTCTAGTAATTTTTGTTGGCCATTGAGGAGGATGGTGGGGATATCTGATGACAGGATTGCTTTTTGTGGTGCATTCTTAAATTCAGTAAGGATAAATTTATTTTAATTCTCCAATCTTTATTCTGATTTTAGTAATAGATAGTAAAGCTTGACGTTATACTTCATTAAAATGACCTTGAATTATTTGATCGTACACTACAAAGATTTAACTTACATTTCGCATAATCATTTGCAGTAGACATTATGCTATTCGTCCTTTCCATTTATTTCTTTGGCGAATCTCACAACATAGACTTAAAGCGATACAGCTGCCGTTGCCAATAAACCTTAAACGGTTCTTGAATGTTCATTAGCTTATAAGACTCCTGGAACTCTTCTAGAAATATTGATGATGATATTGAATGCGTCTCTTCACGTTTTTTTTTAACCATTGGTATGCAGCATCAACATAACAACTATGAAAGCGATTTCGAGACATTCCTTCCACAAAGGAATCTGTTCTTGAAGTAAACATCAAAAGCATGCTGCAGATAATTAGACATAACCTAACTGACAATGCAATGACAATGTTATACTCTATGATATCTTTTTACCTCTGCTTAGAACCCACATCGGCATTGCCCTTACGATAGTGTGTAATGGAGTACGCAATTTGTGTGTTGTGAGAGTACTGAGACATCTGTGGTTAAATATCTTCTCTACTGCGTTTCTACCAGGAATCAATACTGTTTCCTTCCTATAGCAATACTGAAGTATCCAAGCAAACTAGCAGCAGTTCTCTGTCTATGACTTTATTTCCTTAAGTTTATTTTCTTGGGTCTGCAGGCACGGAAATATCATCGAAACAGTTGCAGGATTCGTCAGCAATACAGATTAAGAAGCCACTGCAGCTGACACCAACCATATGTTAGAAAAATACTACATTTTCGGAAATTTTGTTAATAATTTTCATATGCTCGAGAGCATTAAGTTTTTTATGAACATACCCGAATTTTTTTTAAGTATTATGTTGGTGGGGTGGAGCTGTTTTGAAGCAGAACAACTTTTAAAATCAAATATGCTCCATATCTCCGCTAAATTCTTTAAATTAGAATTTTCTTTGCTTTGTATTCACTAAACTTGATTAAGAATTTTTTTCTGTATAAGTAAGTGGGACAGGTTGCAAAATTGCCGGTATTCAGCCTCTTTTCTAACCACTATCGTTATTGCAAATACACAACAGGTGGCGGCAGTTCGCTTTACTGTTGGGCACAAAATTAGGAGAGTAAAATGAAACAAATTAATCGTTTAAAAACTTTATTTTACACCTATATTTCCTGAAGTTAGAAAAATGTTTAAAATTTAAAGCGTCCTTCAACAAATCGGGTGATAGTTATTGCAGATTTGGAAACGTACGAAAGATAAAATAAATATTAAGATATAATACAAAGATAATAACAATTAACGTTTGTATTTCATATATACAATATTGTGTTAAATAATAAGGACAGACGAATAAAATTATTTTAGAAATCATAGAGTTAGAAGTCGAAACTTAATCATTGCAGGATTAGTAGAAACAGACTTGCTTTTAAATCTTGATTTATACTTAATATATTGAAGATTTCAATCGTATACTCTTAGAACCTCGCTTGTTTTATTGGAGAGAATCCTTTTATTATTATAATAATATATTTATTATTCGTCAAATGGCTAATCACTCATCTATCCTTATGATAATAAATTATATGTACAATTACAGAGTATTTGTCTATGATATGGTAAATTTACAAAATATAAATATTACTCGTTGTCATGTAACCTAATCTTTCAGTTATATTATACAATTTGTACATCGCTAAAATAGATATTTTCGTCAAGTATTATTTACATACGTTTATAATATACAAAATTACAAAGTAGTTGTTTACAATAATAATTTCTGTTCTTTGTTTAGATTTATTTTATATAATATTCGATAATTATAGAATCCCAGCTCAAAGCGATATGTATATTCCTTTAGATATGCTAACTTTATTAATTTTAATTTTTGTCGTTTCTTAATTTTTTTATTAAAAAATATTATACTAATGTGCAAATATAGTGAGCTTTTGGAATTTTGAATATCGTTCGCTTCTAAATATAGACGTATAGCACATATGTATTGATTTATAATACATAATTCCGAAAGCTACACAAGTGTGATCACAGTTACGTTGGTATTTGACTGAAATTAATTAAAAATCGTACTATTTTTTTAAGATCCCCTAGAGCAATTGAAACGTGTATCAATATGAAATAACTCGCTGGGTATTTAATATATTTAAGTGCATGTTGAAAGTTTAGCTCGTTCAAGTACACCGATAATACATTTAAAGTGGGTACTTTACACGTAGTTTGTAGAATGCGTAATTGCTCCTTATATAAAGTGAAAACTTAGGTGAAAGTACAAGTGAGAGTATATATTGATTTCATGTTATTATAAAGTGAAAGTAATTAAATGCTTGATACTAATATTATTCGAGGCGCCTCCACCAAAATTACTTATAACTGCGAATAAAATTAAAGCGGGTAAATCTAAATTTTTGACGGCGACAAATTATTAATTCAATACTTAAGATAATTTTTTGATCACAGATATACATATACAACAGATCTAACAGGTTTTCTTTAAAAAATAGTACGTTCAGCTTAGCGATTGTTAGTACGTCGCTGCTTGATATCTCTTCTTTTTCCTTCTTATTTTAAAACAACTACGTCTTATTAATTTCTACGAATTACTACAATACTAATGTCTTTGGTACGTGTTACACTGAATACATTGCACTGGAGGAGGTCTGTGGCGGCGGTTGCGGACTTTCCGGGCTTATGGGACTGGAAGCTGTGGGCTATTTTGTCGTTCCTACTAATGATGAAGACCCATATCCCTGAGAGTTGCATGTTGGTAACGCGAACGGGTTCATGGATGCGAACGGTGATGAGACCAAACCCATTCCTGGAAACGAAAAAGTATATGTATATTACTACAATGTGAGATTGTGGCAAATTTTCAAATCGAGAACTAACAAAATCAGATTTTCTAATGAAGGGTTCTTCAGAGATCTGTTTTAGGACCAATACTATGTACGCAGTGCATCAGCTATGCTAATCCATAAAATCAATACCAACTAGTTGTGCTTCTGGTGGTGGCCTCAGTTACTTTTCAGTGATAATAATAATAATAATAATAATAATAGTAATAAGAATAATAGTAATAATAATAATAATAATATAGATCTTTATTAATCCAACAGGCCAACGCCCAATAATAGGAATGAATACAAAAGCCTGTACACCAAAAATAACGTACAATATAGAGCAAACATGTTCTCCAATTTGCGCCATTAGTAAAAATTCCTCCACTCGCATGTTTGCTGCCATCGCTAGGATGTACGTCGGGACTGTTCTCATAATACTGGTTCTTGCGAAGGGGGCTTGAAATGTGGTCTTGTATCTGGAATGAAGTCTCGGTACAAGAAAGTCCATTCTACCCAATAGGAAAGCACAGTCGATCTTGTTGTCCAAGAGCTTGTTAACAAATTTCCCACACATTGACTCTTTCCTATCGCACAATAATGATATAGTATGCCGTGCCAGGAGTACATCCTGAGCTGTATCTCTTTCGCCATGGAGTCGGAAGCATACACAGGATACCAAGTAAAAGCAGGGCATTCTACTTTACTTAAAACAAAGGCAAAATATAGAGATTTAAGTACATTTACGTCATTAAAATATTTTGAGATACGCATCGCAAAGCCCAGACATTGCATGTATTGAAGAAATGTGATCTAAAAGTGAGAGCTGAATCAAAAAGTACTCCCAGATCCCTGACTTCAGTGACAATCTTCAAATAATGACCATTGCTATGGTATGAGGCATTGAAAGTCGTGGAAGAGCCTCTGTAAGTGATAATACAGTGATCTGGAGTGATGAAACGATTAAAATAATAATTGAAACAGTCCTTGTTTACAACATAAAAATGTTAAGGATACAGCCATTCAGAAAATATCTTTGGGGTTTGCGATTTCATTGGCAGTCTATGCTAGCTGCAAAATTTAGAAGCAGATGTATGTTACTAATATTTGTTATTGAGATTACTTTGGTTCTTATTTAAATTAATGTTGTCTCGATTCTCTTGTTTTCCATTTTGTTGTACTCTTATTAATCAGCCTGTAGGGTGGATGGTGGACAAACCATGATAAAGGTTTTCTGGTATTATGCTGATTTGAGATCCACAACGATAAACTTTAAGCAATGTCCGAGAATTTCAATTTTATTACTCTTGTAGCATAGTACATACATGCACATAAGATAAATCCTGCATATTACAGTATTATTATTTTTCCATAACACATACTACCAATTTTCATAAATGATATTTACGACTACGTCTAACTTCTGAATTGTTTGGGTTGTCGTTTGACTGCAGATTATTACGTATTATAGCAGACGCTACTGACATTTGCCAAAATTAGAATAGCTCTACCATACAAGGAAGCACAAGCAAATCACGCACTTATGTAGAGTTTGCTGAATCTTTATATACTAGCAAACAATTATCCAAACGTTTGAATTACGTCCAATTTTGGTGAACGTCTTAAAAAACCATAAGCAAGCTCAACACCCACAAGCAATATATTATATCTGCTTCATCTAACTCCTTGCTTGATTGTTAGGCGATTTTGCGACTAATCTTACTAATTCTTCAGCCAATTCTATTCTACTTTGGAGGGAATGTTTTAGAAAAGAAGCCCTTGATAGATCTTCGATAGAACGCCTGTTGCCTTATACAAACTTTCTTTTGCATAGGTGTACATACGTATGTCTACTCTTACAGTTATGGCACCAATGGTATGTCGTCCAGAAGATCCTTTAGCCTAATAAAGTTGCTTTCTTTAGAATGACGTTGTATATCATGGCGGAAAAAAAGATACAGTTCAAATTTATTATTTGTGGCCAATAAGTCTTCAAAATGCCAGTAATTGCTTTGTATTATTGTACAAACACCTCATTTAGGAATTTTGCTGCTTTTAACTTTAATTTAAGTAGAACATCAGGCGTAGTAGTAATAAAGAACATATTATTGTTAATGTTTTCATCTGCTGGGGGTGCTCAACCATTGTTTTAGTATGTTATACAATTAAATGGTTAACTAAATTATTTCCAACATTTGTCAAGGATGGTGAGAAGCTACCAAAGAAAGTAGGAACAATTTCTTGCAAAATATGAAAATATACATTTCTATGAGTACCCACTAACTAGTACCTAGTACTAACAAAATTCAAGATATTCCTTGGCATAACATTATGTAAAATATGCTGCTTCAATGTTAATGTGTTAGACCTCCTCAAAACTTTTATCATAACTTATGCAATCTGTGTTAAGGCCTTTATAAGAGGTAATTCCTGGAATATCTGTTTCCATTAAAACAATCAGCTGTCATACTCGTAGCTTAAATTTTAACTGATACGCTCTATTTTACCACAAAAAAATGTATTACGCTCTGCGGCAGTAAGGAAATAAACGATTGTAATAGAAAAACGTCAACCACAGCAGAAATAAGTCAGAAAGTACTGCGGAACTTAAAAACACGGAAACAGGAAAACCAGCTGCAATTTTCATGTAAAACAAAGCGGAGAGAGGACGTTAAAAATAAAATAGAGAACGTCGGGAATACAGCAAATGTAAAATAAAAGTGGTTCGTTAGATCTGTACTAAAATGAACAAAATCTACTTAGTTTTAAACGCGTAACGTTTATGAAAACAAATGTAACGCAATTAGAGCAGAATAAGCAAAATGAAACGGATAATAAAATAATATACTGACACTCTACAGCGGCCAAGTGGTGCCAACCCGTGATGGGTTGTTGGCGGAACTGTGCGGGGACCAGGGGGTTAAACGGGGGTAGTAATGTCGGTGGTGGTGGTGGTGTAGTGGTAGTCGAGTTATCTCGGACGATCGCGGGTGTAAAAGCGCTGTCCTCTTTGTCTCGCTCATTGTGGAACGGAGCGACAAAATGATAATGATCCGCCTCTGGCAAAACTAAAATTATAACGGAAATTAATTGTCCTGCAATGACTACAAATAATATTTAAAAGAAAAAAGGATTTGGGTAAAATGTGATGTTCGAAACTAAGTAACGATGAGCAAATTGTCAAATGCTAATTTATCATTGTAATACCGTATAATACCCACAATTATCGATGTAATATTATTTTCCTGAAAGTACATATATACATACAAATATTAAAATATGGAGAATTGCTTATGACATAATTGAACTAGAATCAATTTATAATTTTTTGTTATATGAACAAAAGATCTTGATAAAAGCGAGAAACGTGGTTATACAGTGCGAGCAATAAATATTGAAGCGTGCTGGTTCTATATTTGTTTCTAATTCTATCAAATCTTCTAACTAGACCTATACCCATAATGCGTTTAATTTGCTATCAAGTAGTGTATTAGTTTATCATTTTGCCTTCTTATATTTACGTTAGAGGTTATGTTCATTATTTCTACGCCTATGTATGGTTTGTTTCACCATATTCAGTGACGCTGGCACACTTCAATCTTTGTTGCTCGCATTGTATATTGTATATGTATCATATACCAACGAAACTTTTAGCTAGCTCAATAATGAGTGAAATATGTGGGAATTCTGTGTGTTATATTAGTAGGAATAGAAAAAAACGTAAACAATATAAAACACAAAACTAAATTATTTGGCATACTGTGAAATGCAATACTTTGCACGATATAGCGTACATCTTTCTTGTTTGTAATATATTATTCTCTTAAATTGAAAACTAACCATTTGGAAAGAATTTCAAAACCTGATAACGTTTCTATTCAATTTGCAACAGACGCTATTGAAAACAAAATTGAATATCAAGTATGAGGAAACACGGCGTACAAGGTGCTGTTTGTCTTGTGAAGATCTATGACGGTAAATCAACGTTTCTATTTGTAGAGGTACGGAAATAACATGACAACCTAGGTAGTAGTAATAAAATTACATAATATCTGGAATATTGTAATAAATATGTTGAATTACGTCATATACATACATTAAATTCCTTAAAGAAAGGAGAAGAGATTGGTGTGATTATGCTAAGAGGGTGAAAAACACCCGTCTAATAAAAATAGCAAGACACCTAAAACCCATAGAGAGATTAACACACATGATGGGACCATCGGAAAGATTTCCTTAAATTAATTTATCGTGTAAAGAAGAACAGGCTTAAAGCCTACATAAAAGAAGAATAAGTAAATACATGTTAAATGATATTTGAGTGTCCAATTCTGCAGGTTATTTGTAATAACACTATACATTATATACCAATATTATTTGGATCTCACAACCAACTACCTGACCATATCACCTCACAGAATCTACAATTAGCTTTATTAAATCTTTAAGATTCTTTGAGAGGATTTGCTGTATTTCCAGGTAATACAAGCATTGTCTTGAAGTAAATTTTGGAACAATGATCACAAAGTATGACAGAAACACTGCAAAATCTCAAAAAGGACGAGGAGGATGGTACAGCATCCTGGACAAATGAACTGATAAAAGACGCAAGAGGCTGGTTCTTGAGAAAACATGATGAGGTAAATTACTTCTTTGCGCAGATCGTATCGGATCACGGATATTTCCGAGCTTATCGGGAACCGAGCGCTTTAAGATAAGCAACACGGACGCATGTTACCACTGTGGACAGAACGACACCGTAGAACACACTTTCTTCGTGTGCGAAAGATAGGAAGATGAAAGGAGAAGCGCTGTAGAAAAAGTAGGTAAACTGACAAAGGAGACCCTTATTGAGAGGATGCTAGAAAACGAAGACTGCTGGCAAGAAATAAACACACTTGCTGAAAGCATTTTGGAAATAAGAGGAAAAGGAGAAAGAATGTTGAAGTAGACATCTAAGAATGGAGCGCCCGAACATCTTAACCACTTCTCTTAGAAGTAATGCTCACGCAGTTCCGATGAGAGACGATTGGGAAGGTTTTCAAGGGGTTTTTCAGTTGGTGGAAATCCAACACTACCCTGTGAACCGAGCCACTGCGTGTCTTTAAAACATTTTCTCCTCTCAAAAAAAAAAGAAAGAGTCGTGTTATCGGCGATGAAAAAGAAATGTTTAACAATCCAACGGGAGTTGAAGTATCTTTAATAAAACGCTTCTAAACTAATGACTATTCAGAGAAATTTCTTTTTCCCTCCGAACCTGCTTTCACCTATAGCTTAAGACTCATGATATGTGTGAGGCTAAGTTGCTTTGAAATTGGAACTTCGTCCGAATACAAGGGTGTTATTTCGCTCAAACACATGTTTTCGCACATTTTTACACTATTTTCACAATTTTACTCTAAAAACCAGAAAGATTCTAATTTCGCGAATATTTATCGTCCTTCATTCTACATATATATTAAGAGATCTTTCGAATGTTGACCGTATCTTGGTGTAATGAGAACTAAAAAATAAAACAAAAACACACGCCAGTAATGTAAGTGAAACATCCACTTTGTAGTTTTTCTTTTTCTTATTTTTTTATTCTTATGTTTTGTTTTATTTTATTTTTTGTTTGTATATTTTTACGCTACCACTCCGGAAGCTCTCATAACAAAGACTCGAACTCTTGACGTCCTTCATATTAATTAACGTCCTACAGTCTTTGATGGTTTCAGAACAATTCCATACGCTTGGCATCAACTAACAGATGTTGATATATTCTTAGTAAAAAAAAAAATGTTTCAACGTCTAGAACAGTGTTTCGCACATTGAATATATTTTATTTGTGCATATATATGTTGTTATAAAACACTTTTCTCTAATAAATTTTTGGTTTGGTTGAGTTATCCGTATTATTGTCCGTTACAAAAATAAAATCAATCAAAACATAAAACTAAATAAATAAAAACAACTTGCTAACTTCACCTTTCGCCATTAATGGCTTCTTCAAGAGCAGAACCTTGGCAAAAGATCTCAAGATGTTAGGGTGTCTCGACGTGTGAACCAAGCTAAAGGCGAAGACCTTCACTGACAGTTTAGTTCTGTTCTTTTTATTTATTTTTATTTACTTATTTATATTTTATGTTAGTTACATTTATATGAATTACTACTCACTCGGTGCTGAATTGAAGAGTCCCGCTGATGGTGAACCGGGTAGCATATTTGATAACTGCGAAGAACTAGTTGGAGTGGCACCCCCGTAACCGTTCATGTTGCCCCCGTACGAACCGCCGTTGGACGAATGTGGCGTTGATGCCGTTGAACAGTAACTGCCACCCCTTGGCGATACGCTACTGGTTTGCGTTCTCCCGTACTCCTCTAAAAGAAAAACCCTACCGGTAACAATGCCGCGTCAGTATACAGCTCACTCCGTTCTAAAATATATTATCTGCCATGCAATACAAACTAGAACAGATTCACAAGGATGAAGCACATGCATGTATTAATATATTCGATTATGATGGCAGGTTTGAGAACAAAGCATTGATTTTGGCTTTGTACCAGTAATTACGTGACATAACGGAATTAGAATGTTAAGTTTCTAAAGGATGCAGCAGAGGAGTGGATTAAAGATCAGATTCTATGCATTCTTGACAGATCTTTTTTGTGTCTGGTATGTGGCATTTTGCGACACAACTGCCGCATATAATATAGTGATATCTCATCATCTGTGACTTAATTTTGGTTCTTTGCAATAAATTACTTGGGAGTGTGAGTATCTAACGATAATCTCTGTTATTCAATAAAGTATCGATGTTTCAGAGATATATTTTAAAATCTTTACTTCACGAATTTGAGAACATTACTTCATCACCCGCAAAAAAAAAACTATAAAGAGAACCACAAACTAGTGTGCTACACATGTTACAGTTTAATAAAAGCAAGGAAGGACAAGCACCTTCTGTCCACTGACCATTTCCGCTGTCCTGAACGCTGACCGCCAATTGACCAGTATACGTGTTAAAACTCGTTGTCATACCATTATTCGCCATTGTGGGAGATCGAGGTGCGGATAGAGATAATTGGTTATTCCTCGGCATTGTATAGAGAGCTTCGGCTAAATCGGCTGCTCGCTTCAATATTATTTCCTACACGAAACAAGTAGAAAACACACAAATATTAGAATATTTTTTTGCACATTTCGTAGATTTACATACTTTAGGTAATTTTTCTGGATCTCCTGGATGCCTCGGTATCAATTTTTGTAATCGCTGAAAACCGTAGTCTATCGTCGGTTCATTCAGAGCTGCTGAGAACAATCTTATGTAAGTATCAGATCGAATTTCTATATTTATGTGCAAGAAGACATCAGAATGCATACTCACAGACGTATACGAATCTACCAGGCGCTCCTTTACAGAATTGCTTCGATTTATATGACAGCGTTACTTCGACTACACCTGGTATATGTCGTGGCGGTGTTTGCACCCTTATTGCATGTGGAGTTATTAACTGAAATTAATAGTTAGTTTATTTAAGTTGCTGTAAGAAATTGCTTTTGGATAAGACCCTTACCTCACTCCAAACAAGCATAGTACCAAAAACAACTTGTAAACCATCGAAGAAGTTATCACCAACAATGATCACTGTTGAGCCACCCGAGGTCCATCCTTCACTGGGACTTATTGCTTTGATGCACGGTGTTGCGACTGGTAAGGGAGGGTATAGACCTATGGATAAATAAGGCATATAAGATAACTATATTAGTACAAAGCAATTATAAAGTTAATTTAAAAACAGGAATGTAAATTGCTTTTACAATTTGGTACCTTCTAATTCAATCTTAATTATTGCAGACATGAGAACAATTTCGTATAATATATGATGCTAAATTCTAACGCAAAATAATGAACAGAATGATGACTAAATTACTACAAATTACTTTGGTGTATGCTGCGATAGCGTTGCGTATTGCATCTGTTGGCATTTTTTGTCTGGGGTGAAACTGCAGTGGCTTTCAAGCTGCATTGCCTATAGGACTACCACTGTGGGAGAACCACAATCAAAGGCTGACTGATCTTACTCCTTTAGCCACCAAATATTGCGGAAATAGTTGATTGAGTTAGATTTCTGCGAAATAGTAGGCAATCTTTCTTTCTAAAAGTTCAGAGTTTACTTTGAGTATGGGTGTTCTGGAAACATGCTCGCCAGGCTAGGTAAGCGACTAAATGATGTGTATGTTCAACCCCTCGTCCGCCGGCTAATGCATCTGCTACGACTAAATAGTTACTAGGGATATTTTCATTCTGCCCTTTCCCCTAGAATCTGTATTATCTACTGTAGGTAAGGCAAAAATGTTTATGTGCACTTTTAAGGAAACTTGTATCAGGGCTTCGCCGCTCTCTCCCCCAAGCTTTTCGGCGACAATAATTTTGTAAAATAACTAGCACCCAAGGTTACGAAATTCATGCTCATCTCAATGTTTTATGTACTGATATCAACATCAGTCCCTATTAATGGACTTGTTGATTGACAGCCGATTGACAAACTTATATTCTCAGTGATAGATATACTAGAATCTAGCACGCTCTGCTGAAAATATTTCCGTGCGTTTTATGTTGTGGTGTTCTAGGCTGTGTTCTGACATGCAGTACCTGAAATTGGTTCATTTGTACGATCAGGAATGCTTCTTTGTGAATATTTTTAATTAAATTAACTATTGTTGCTGATGAAGCTCCACAGACCATCCATTGAGTAAATAATTGGGACAGAGGAGAAAGTTTTGGTACTTTTCTCTGGTAAAACCTTCATCCATTGGTGATGGCGTCTAGATCTATATTTTCCAAGTTCTACAAAGAAATACAAGAAGCTTTGCATCCAATTTTTGTCCAATATGTTATATGTGACGAGTGGCTAACTTCTCGTCGAATTTTCATTGAAATGTGATTTGTCTCTTTTGTTTGTTGGCATGAGTGGTTTCTTTTTAACTTAACTTCTAACCGTGCCAGCCCTGATTCTAGTTAAACTTTCATTGTTGGTTGAGTAGACCTTTCCCAGCATCAATAGGACTATACATTTATAGTATTATTATTTTTTCTATAGCTAGTGTCTGGTAATCACTCTCATCTGGACTGTTATCTAAGATCCAATTTCTGTCAAGGTTATTTCTAATATGTTTTTAAGTAAATTGATCACGTGTAAATCTAAGTACATAGTAAATATGTCTGAAGCCTTTCTTCAAATCAATCTATGGTGTTTTGTGAATGTCAAATACTGTCTGGCTCCATCTACAGGTAGAATCGTAGTATGACGCTCCTTGAAGTGTTTCTTGGAACAACATAGTTATAAGTTCTCTTTCTCACAAGTAAAACACAGTTATAGTTTTGGAAGTAAAATATGCTGTGGTTCGATCTGCTTGGCTTGATGAAGTTGAAGATAGTAAGATTACAAATTGCACATTTTCCACCATTTGTTTTCCCTGAAATCATCTGGCTATATGGCGATACTACAGATGGAGGTTTATACAGTAAATAATGCAAACTTTCTTAAGTACAACCAGTTCAGATGTACAACCTCCAGATGGGTTGGTAGGCGGTTAGAGTTTCGTTCCTATTTGCAGTGCATAAAAGACGTAGGAATGTACCTAAATTATGACGTAGACGATTTGGTTTCAATGATTATACAACTTCCTAAGAAAGCTGGAAGTAACATGTTTAAGGTTATCTATTCGGAAACAACTGGAAGACTTCAACGCAATAAAACAATGGTCACAATTTTGTGGTTGCTCCTTGAAAATTAGAAATTATTTTATTTTGTCACGTTAGTAAAAAACCAACATTATATTTACTCAATTTTGAGATAATATAATTTCTAATAAAATATTTTACTAGTATGCTACAACCACAGCTCTTGCTTCGTATTTCTGTGTGTATACATGTGTTTATTAGGCTTTGTTACAACACTATTTCACATAGTAGTAGAAATCAGCACAATATTTGGTTAGTAAATAGTGACTTTGTAGTAATGCTCTGAAACAAAAGCCAGCCAAACTTCGTATATCGGTTTTTCCAATTTAGAGAGCTACATTACACAATTAAGAAGTCTATACAAGTTTCTGTTGTAAAAGCACATACCTTACACGAACTTGAGTTGCTTCTAGTATCAGAGATACCTCACAATATTTTGGAACAAAACCTAATAAAACAATTGTTTAAATTGATTATTAAAATTATCTTGTGCTAAATGAGATAATATACTTTAATGAAGTACTTTTCTCGGCTGCAATTTCAATTTCAAATGAAGTCAGTGCCGATCTATGTTTAACATTGAACTTAATTTTGCACCTACACTGAAAATATTGGTATTAGTCATCAGATTCTTCTGAAAGTCATATCAGGAGTTTAATACAGTAGACATCTGTCATGAAAATCTATGCTTGACTATGCTAGAGTACATTGGATACAATGTGGAATCAAACTGTTACACCACATGGAACTCATTCTTGTAGTCCGCTTTGTCAAAACTTACAAAAATATCTTCAGTAGTGACCTAATCAAATTAACTTTAAATATTTATTGGGTCGTGGGTGTTGTGCTTGATTTCATCAGGTTTACAATTATAGAATATGATCGTACCTTAGCACCAATAAAAATGAGATGCAGCATGTTTTGCAGTCGTAAGTTTATAAGGCTTATAATCTGTATATCTCCATTGTTTAGTTTATTTTATTTTCTGCCCACCATAAAGCACAATGAATAATTTATGCGATTTAAAAGAACGCGATTCAACGATCACTATTTCTTTAAAGAGGGCGTCGTCGTCTACCCAAAAACGATCTAAATCTACTTATTGCATAAATATCCACTTTCGTTATTCCTTTACCGTCTCTAACATGTAAAATCAATGTAAAAAAGTTATTTACTCGCTTAAAAAGGCAACTCCGCGTCCAATTTCGAGAGAAGGCGCACACGAAAAGCGAGAGCAAGTTAAAGTGAATAAAGCAGGAACGAGGTAAGATATTAACAAAGTGAAGCATGGCTTGTTCTGCGACGAGCGTATAATATAAGGAAGCGTGCGCCGCGGCAAGATACCGAAACCTCCCCAAGACTCGAAATAAGTCTGCTCTCTGTTCCGACGAAAAATCTCACCCCCTCACGATACCGTTCGAGCAAGAAGTTGACTATAGTCCGAAAGAAAATCTTCTAGAGGTATACTCCGTTCATCCAGATACCCCTAATGTTTCTGCTTCGTCATTATAGATAATTTTAAGGTTATTAATGTAGTGATGGTGTGAAAATTCTTCATGTTGGTGTTGATTTTGAGAATTATATGAGAAATTCTAGAGAATGCTGTAACTTCAAGTCGGAATTTGGAGAAATTTAGAAATGGTGAAACTAACTTAAAAGGCTTCTTATCAAAGCGTGGAGACTAGGCTGTCGGTATTACAATGAAGACTTAACCCCATCCAATGAGCTAGTGGTGGCCATCATTACTTGTTGCAAAACATAACCAGACTGCTGCCCGCCAGAACCAACGTTCCTACTGTAGAATCTACCTTTGTTATCCAAATCTCCAGAGTGTTGCATACGTCTCATTAACTGTAGATGGTAGGATCGATATGCCGCAAGCAATGGGATTGAAGAATCTAATCAGTTGACCAAAGTGACCTCACCTCAGCAAAACTCACAAATTGAGTCTACGGCTTTGCCACAATTATATACACATAATGCTGAGACCAATATCTTTATTAGAGCAAGCATCACATCCATAAAATTAAACAAATTGAATTGATAGAAGGTGGTAGTGTGGAGCTATCTGTAGAAGCTGTTTCAATATATTTTATTTTAGTTTTGCTGTTCTGGCACTTTATTTTTTGTTGAGAGAACAAGAAGCATTCCACAATTTATTAATATAATTCTAGATGCAACTTAAAAGAAGAGCCAAGCTTGACGTTATTGCTTCTGCAGCAAATTCGCAATGAACTCCATTGAACTCGAACAGTTCTTAAAATAACGCTATTTGAATACTGGATTCGTATAGCTGAACAAACTATACTATCGGAAGACCGAAACACCCTCCAAATAATAAAGATAGAAGGAGAAAGTGAACGGGAAAGAAGATTAAAGGAGTTGGTGTAAGAATGTGTGCAGTAACGGGACTGTACCTAACATCGCTTCGCCCGTTTCTTCTTCCTTCCTCCACTGAACTGAATCGAGAGCCAATTTCACAAAGTTTTGGATTCGCCACGGGTTCGCATACAAACGAGATGTTTCCGTGCGAAGAGAGCTACTGAACATCGACGTGTATACCGTTGGAGCAGCACTCTGGCTGCACGCCGACTACCGAGTCGCATACCAATGAAGGTTTGATGATTTGTGGCTAATATCTCACCTGCGCGTCACACTTCCATCACGCCATGCATGGCACACGTTTCACGGACGAATATTCCACTGTTTTGTATACAACGTATGTATTTGAACGTGGTCAGAATATGTTCTCCCCTTCGTCTGTACAAATATACATGCGGTTCATATATACACTCGGAGGATGTTTCACGAAATATGCTGCAAGTAAGCTTCTTCCGTTTTTGTGCTGGTTTTCAAGGAGTTATCCTTGAATGTTAGATCGACACTACGTTTTTGAGTTTGAGTTTATTTTAGAAATTAAATACGTCACTGAACAGAATATAGTTTTGCAGTTTTTTAATTATGTTTTATAATTATTATGCTTCAATCTCAAATTTGGCTACTGGGTCCTATTTTTCTTTGCGAGTAATGGCTAAGATAGAACTTGCACTTGGTATTCAAGAATTCCACAAGGAAACATCCAAGAACGTCTTCATTACAAAAAAGGCATCATTTGGTGGGGTTTTACAACTGATCATTTATCCTTGATCCATACTTCAACGAGGAAATGTGACATGGAGAAGCCGTATTAAACTGTGAACGATACTTGCAAGAATGTTAACAGATTATATTATTCCACAGCTGCAAAACGACCACAACGGAATTGGAACAAACATTTTTATGCACGATGGGGCATCCTAAAAATGTCACGAAATGCTCTGTATAATTTGGAGGAAAGTTTGGTGACCTTAGAAAAAAAAAGAGGTCATACTGAACAATTGACGTAACTGGTTTTGGGCATACTAAACCCCTTCTATTAACTGATGCCTTTGGTGCATAGTATGACTCTATCTAATTCTTTAATTTTTTTAAAGTTTCTTTGACGAAAAATTGTACTGAGGTTTCTGTCAATAATAGTAATTCCTATAAACTTTGATGATTAGTAATTTTTGTAATACACTAACTCAATCAGGATATGAAATGAACAAACTCAAAAATGAAAAATTTGAAGCTTGACTTGTAAGTTGCTAGGTAAACTAGTCATTATTGACAATTTACATATCACCATCATCAGCAAGACAAAATCTTGTCATCCCTCTGACCATCAGCGTCTTTCGTACATCCTACGTCATCAACATCTAAAATACTTCTTTTGGGGGTTAGCCACTTTGGAGTTATAGCTAGTTTTTGTAGGTGCTGGGGCCGATTATGTAGGATGTATTATGTTCTAAGGCTTTCTTTGCTAATCTAAATAATGCTTCTCGCTGGATGGAATTTTGATAATACATATTATAAGGATTGATCTTGTACATGGGGTCATATACATCGCAACCAACTTCATTCGCCACTTCAAAACTGGTCAAATATCAAGTGCGAGACTCCATAGCCAAGTACAAGATATTTCATCTCAATGTTTGTAGTCTAAGAAATAAATTTGCCCATCCTCAGGTAACTTTGTCGAAATTGGTTTATAGTCTACTTTTAACATGTTCTTATCACCAACACAGGCGTTGGAAACAACTAAATCGGAATGTAACATATTTCGTAAACTTTCTAATTATTTTGAAAGTAAAGTATTTCACAAACGGGAAAGAGGGAGACTGGTAATACACTGAAACGAAGTCGCAATGATACCATAAAAACCACTGCTAACAACAATAAGATAAGACCCAATGACAAATTTGTGAAAGTAAGACATACTTCACATGTGACGATATCATTTTAAGCACATTTTACACTCGGTAAGGATTTTAGTATAGGCAGAGGTGGGATGCCAGAACGTGGCGCATCCTTAATAGTTGTTTTGTCAGGCTTAAAGTCATTTACCCAAAGCCGCACACACTCATATGGAGTACAAGAGTCACTGAATGTAAGTAAAATCGTCTCATGAATTTCTTTCGTTGTTTTCTCTTCCAGATAAAAGGGTTGAATCACACCACTAATTCCAACTTTATCCATTGTTTGATATTGCTCGAAAGACTTCTGTTTAAGTAACTGTCAAACAACGAATTACTGTCAGAATGACTTAAGAGCAGAGGCCTTTAATGGAATTAGCTAGTATTTACTAATTGTGAGTATCTATAGTGGCACCAATTGTCTCAAGATCAACACAGTAGAAAAATCTTAACTGCTTCCAGAAAAGCAGGTTTTGTAAGTTGTCTTAATTAAGTTAATCCTATTCGCCAATTGGATATCAACAGAAATCGAATAACATGTAGTTCTTCAGACTTATGTATTGGCCAATAGAACAAAGATGTATTGGTGGTGGTCCTTGTTTACAATTTTTTGAGTTATATCGATGCACAGTATTTGGCAAACTTACTAATACCAATCATATCTAATTTTTTTAAAATTTAGATTAAAAGTATAGTGCGGTTACGTTTCAAGAAATATGGATTAACTGTGCCACGAAAGTATTGACATAAGTAGGTTATAATCATAAGCTAGAGAAGTTTAACTCATTGCATCGCTTCTGCAAATAATACTGCAAAAGTATCCCGATAAATAATGTCTAATACATTCAGGCAACTTCTCTGTCCAAAGCATCCTCACAGTAACATTTATTTTGTTTAATTCTGAATACTAAGAGAAGCACTAATGGCATTAGCTTTATTTCTCAAGCATGAATTATCTCTAACTTATTTGTTATTCAATGGTAAATTGTAGTATATTCTTTAATGGAAATATTTCAACTAGATCTAGAAGGGATGTTGCTTTTCTTATCTATTATTAATTATTACAAATCTAAGAGAAGTAAATATAATAAAATATAACATACTGTTTATGTAACTACCTTCGCTGGGTTCTAAGCGCTTCGCTCTTCGTCCGTGCTTGGAATTGTTATGGACGAACATGTTATCCGAAATAGCTAACAGGGGGCCATCAACCGAAATTTGAGTTGCTATAACAACCTGAAAAGGAATACAATAAAATACATGAAATAAACGTAAAACTATATTTTAAGAAGGAACACAATCTAAATTACTTCATGCAACTTGCAGAATATCTCAATCAAAGATAACCGAAGTACCTATATAGCGTCGTATACGGCTAAAATATTCCGATACAGAAAAGCATCGGAACAAGCGCACGTGCCAATTTGAAATTACCGCTTGGAAACGTCACAAATACGTCGTACTTCCGGTATTACGCAAGCGCCGGCTAGCACGTTCGGCCGCCACACGTCGCCACTACCGCTCGCCGTAAAGACACACTGCAAGTGCAGCCATTTTGCGGTTCAAGGTGGCGGCGATGCATTGCAAGACAGACTCCTCCCTCGGGAACGGTAGTCCTGTCCCCTGGGGACCCCGCACCCTCCCCGCATATACACACGCGTTCCCATGGGAACCACGGGATGACGACGACGGCTGTGTGTGGGGCCACAGTAGGCGGCGTTCGATACGGACGCTTAAAATACGGTCATCGACCAAGAAAGCAAGAAGAGGGAAATATCTATCGGACATTACTTTGCCAGCGGAATAATACGTCGAGAGAGGGTCCCGTAATGCAGGATAGAAGTCCGGATCAGTGGTAAGAAATAATTTGATCTACTTTTGTAATCTTCAGATCGCTTGACGTATCTATTTTAATAATTGCTATCTATTACAAATGTTTTTACTTAAACAGTAATTCATCGACGAAAACTACCTTCAAAATTGCATTCACTGTCTTCTTATAGAAGCTGTTGAGAGAACTTGATTTTCAGATAATTGAAAATTAAGCCGTACTTATGAAACGGTTAACGCTTATTCTACAGGGCACTCCAAAATGGACAACTTAAAAGTTTAACAGTCAAGAGTTTGGCGGGTACTACATGTAAATAAAGTTATGCAGAATCTTCAGTATTCTGTTGGAGTAACGTATAGACAATCTTGTTTTTAAGCACTCTGACCACGATGACCAACAATATAGATCTTGAAACCAACTGTAAAGGTAGTACCACCTTACATAAAAAAATAGAAGGACTTAACTTCTAATGAAATATATGTGTTTATGAAGATTCTTTTACTAGGAGTCAGCAATGATCAGCAGTAATTTTTCGGAATAAATTTAGGTTCTGTTCTGCGATATTCGATAACCCACAACAAGGCTAGGAGAAGAGTAGTAATTGCAAAACTTGCGACTTTTAGCTTCTATCTTTTCCATAAGGAAAAGCAAGTTGGCCGATATAGAATCAAATATATGCCCTCACGCTGAATCTCCAAATATACACAAGAGTATTATCAAGGTCAAGAGAAGTGTAGCAATGGATGGAAGTGATGATGAATTTGAGGGAGTTGCGAGGATAACTGTTTTACCATCTTAGATTTAGCCACTGCATTACTAGGAAAGCAGATAACAGTAGCAGATGCAATAATGCAGTCTTTTCGAGCTTCCAGTGAGGATAACTTCTCCCAATGTTTGGATTCACAAGAGACATTACCGCAAGGGCATGTGTTGTAGTGCTTTCTAGTAACATACATAACTACAAACACCGATACCAACCTGAAATACTACATTTGACACTACTCATTGGTGGTGAAGTAAGGAGAAAATATTTCTGCGTCTATACATGTCATCTGGACCAAAACTCAACTATATATATGAAAAATGATAGGTAAATTTCTGGATTAGCTGTAAACAGAGAACAATCAGTTCTAACAGCCATCAATTTATTTTTGACATTTGAAAATTTATGTTATGTCATTCAGCTCATCCTAATATCTTCCTGAATACGTAGTAGTTTTTGTCGAATTCCTGCTACATATGGGTAATTAATCCAATCCATTCGAATGTTTTCTTCACTCACATTACTGAGGTACTATTTTGCAATAATTCCCATACTAACTGTAATAATGGCTGTGGGTTCTTGCTAATTTATCAACCAATACTGTAGTGGCGTCTGAGCCAAAGCTAACAGTTTGCAGACAATTTCATGAAATATATCGTCCTTCAACTATTCTATAGACTCTTTTCCGTTGTTGCGGCTTCTACCATTCAATTTTAGTTACATATGTAAAACGAACTCTACTACTTACATTCACCGCAATGAGCCTGATCTTGTGTAACTTGTAATTGGGTGAATGCTGGTACGATGAAGGGGAAAGACTTTTCGATTTAAACCAATTTGCTTAAGTCTCTTCCCTGTTTTGCACTTATATTAACTTGGCTTGTGTTCTAACTAATTTCTTAGCTATAGTTGAAACGTTTGATGTCGTAAGCCTTTGGTGCAATATCTTCTTCTTTTGGTCCTTCCACTCATTCTTTTACATGTCGGATTTTACTTTTAAAAAACTCCGAATTAGTGCAAAATGCACCTGAGGTATTACTCCTATCCAATGTAGGAATCGAAAACTATAGGTTCTAAACTGTAGTGCAATGTGCATTGGGATACAGAGAACAAGTTTCTACAATTATAAGAACAGTTTGGAAAACAATCTATACTCGATAATAATATAGAAGACCTCAAAGGTTTGCCCAAAAATATTGTGGTCCACAACAATTAAGTGAGATCACAATGCTCACTTTTATATACCTCTTTATATAACTGAAGAAACGACCCTACAACCTGTACTATGCTGCCTGCAGGAAAATTCAAAAGTCTAAGGTAGTAAGCTTTTACAAGATATCCAGGAGAAGAAGAATGCAGAAATAATTAGGTTTGCCCAAATTAAAGAGCATTCAGTCTTGGTCCATCAATTTCTTTTATCATTGATTTAGACACTTAAATGTAACACCCATGGTCCATTGTTCCATTAGACCAAGTTATAACTTATTGGACAAATATGCTTGGATAGCATCCATAAACACAAGCAGTAAATTGTGGTCATCACAAAATCGATTCTCCTCAAATTTGCTTTACACAACTTTACCCCTGCTCACTTAATCTTTTTTCAAGGATATAAATTTAAATCAGCGCTACTACTACAAATATTTACACAAAGAACTCGTCTAGTACCTTGAAAGAAATGAAAGACTTACGGAAAATGTTTATGATATTTGTAACGGTGGATACAGTATACAGGCAACAATTTAGTTGCCGTGGTATAACGGCGCAGCAGGAAAAGAAGGCGGCATTTCCCAATTACGTAACAATGGAGCGTACAGCACAGATCCCCGCCATTTATTTCAATTTCCATACACGTTCTCGCTACGCGGGATTTACCGTCGGTCCGTCGAAATAGAAAAGATTTTTATTTTCTCTACCAGCCGAAGATGGGGTGAGTAAATTGGGTAAGAACTATAAAGTATATATGTATGTATAGCGTTGGTTCTGGTCTCATTTATTTCCCTCCATCTTGTCCCGTAACAATGTCTATTTATCCGTTTGCGAAAGATGGCTGTAATTTTCAACTATGACCAATGCTTCGACTACTACGACTGATTCTTCGATGCAGTTTATCTAATCATCATCAAATTGTTGCTTTTTAGTTCATATTAGTTTTATATATCCACCGATATTTCTGTTAGGATGATTTCTTAACTCTATAAGAGCCTTTGGCTAAATTGGTATTATCTTGTTTCTCTTGCTAATCCCAATGGTCTTCTATCAGGCATAGCACATCAACTTTATTTCTGAGGAGAATTCAAAGACGCTCATGTCCCATAGGATATTCTAGAAAATGTTTGATTTTAGTAAAAGATAGTTTGGCCAATTTTGCAGAAAAACTGAACCGATGGAGAAACAAAAGTTGTATCAGATGGTTTGATAAATAATAAATAATAGGAATCCAGCATCAACATCCAGACCAACAGCGGTAATCGTAACTGATTTGGATTTCAAGAATAAGCTGAGAAATAAATGAGGTCCATTTAGCCGTAATAGTTTTGACTGTTAACTGAGTTAAAGCTCAGAAGTTTAGATGTAAATGCAAGTTACTAATACCTATAGGATCAATCCGTTCTGAGGAATAGGGATGAGCGCCTATAAGAAAACACTCAAAGATAGGATGGAGAAGCTAAGAGCATCCCTTTGGGAGAATCTTCCTGGTTTGAGACCCTCCAAGGAGTTTCTTGGAAACTTCAATAAGCAAAGAGCAGAAGCCATTCTAGTAAGTAGAAACAACCAAATATTTAGTTTATATGTCCTAGTGGACAGGGCACTCCCACCTTGGGAATCGTTTGATAAGGATACATTTGAAAGACAAAAGTGCCAAATTTGCCGAAACATTTTATACTATGCAACTGCATAGCTATCACAGCAATTCATGCTAGCCATTTAGGCAATGTCTCCTTAGCGAGGACAAATATCCTCCTTGAAAAAATCACAATTATTATAGTTTATTGAAGCCCTTATACTGCCTCCTCCAACCATTGCTCCATTGTCAGTATTGAAGCTACTGTATCTTACCAACATTTTATCCAAGAATTGGAAAATTCCCATTGACATTATTTCCAATAGCCCTCAGATAGGCAAACTCATGATACCACAAGCAAGTTTTATGCTTGTGGTGCAGCTAGATTTCACAAGACAGTACTCCCAATATACCAAGAGTGGGTATTAACAAATTGTAGCTTGATAAGTATCCCGGAAAACCGCACCCAGGATATGTTTTCCAATTAGATTTTCTGTGCCGCTGATCAAAACTACCTAAAATAAATTGGTGAATGTAAGAGTTTTAATGCGAACGCTTACTTCCTTGCTTTTTGGCTCATAAAGATAACAAAAAATTAATAATCGGGTCAGAAAAGATTGGTAAAATTAAGTAGATGAACCACTTATTTAAATATTTGTTATTTCGTGTATAAAAGCTGGTTTCTCAAGTTTTTAAAACTACAAAATGCACCAGATGAACAATGCATTCTTTTCCAGATAGCGGAACCTGTTTCATTCCCTATATTAAATTTTTTAACAAGTTTACTTTGGACATTAACGCGGTTATGTCTGACGTCGAGGATGTCGCTTATTTTACAAGTTAATTGGCGAACCTCTGAGATTCTATTAAAAGTAAAACCGTTTCCTTGGGCACCAACACTACGACCTACAAGGTTTTAAATTTACAGACTTTTCCTAATTCCATTCTGGTTATCCAGCTTCCTTCTTTTTCAGCGTTCTTTCCTCTCGATATTTAATACCTACTGCGAGTATAAGAGGATTAGGGGGAGATCGATAAAATAGTACGATGATTATTTTAACGGTGAATACGCATTTCGTATCGTTACTGCAAGTACATTCGTATGTAATATAGATTGCTCTATATAATCTTATAGGAGGGAATTAGCTTACCTGAAATCTTCGCATATCCCGGGGGTTTCCAGCATTCTTCAAACAATTTTGATTGCACTTTAGAAAGAATTTCAGGAAAAATCTGAAAATAAATATTGGATCAGAATTTTGCAGAGAATTAATTAAAATAAATATATTGGGCATAACGATCTGTGCGATAAATTTAAATAATTCTATAAATTCGCATTTAATTATGAACCGACTGTACCTACAGATATATCCAGAAATAATACAGGGAATTGATTGCTTCTGCCTGAAAAATGCCTGGTCAATTACCATTTTATTTCGACTCGCTTTTACGCATTATTGGTTCATGTATATATACATATACGTACATTTTTTTATTAATTGCTTTGACACGAGTAACTACACTCGTTGATTGGAATTTGAAAAAATGCGAATATTTAGTTGAAATTAGACTTATGACAGTTTCAATTTCAAGGGAATAACGAGGAAATAATTTCTGGACTTCGACCAAATATATTTGATTAGAAATCGAGTGTTAAATAGCGATTCTATGCTGTAGTTAATAATTTTGCAACATGATTGTAGAAATGCTTTTTGCAGCGCCGTACTGAAAGTTGCTGTACGAATTACAAGTTTTGGTAGCAGCCTCCAGCAAACCATGTAGATGCTGACAATGGTGTAAATACTAATGCCTTACTTAAGACTTGCTGGCGCAAATTTTATCAAAAACACCAACGCTTTCTCCATCCCAATGCCAAAACCTTCCAGTTCATGTTTGTCTAAAAAGTAATTTAAGACTACGTAATGCTGGCTATAGGTCCTCGAACCTTTTTTTCCTCAAAGTTTTAGCGGTTCTAGCCTCTTGCAATATTGCTGTTCATATAGTTCCTCATGGTGCGGGCTCGTTTAGCCACAGGCGTCTTCGAGAATCCTTCTGATGTTGACGCGAGGTGGAGGCCTGTCCGGGTCCAACTCCGTAAGGTGTTCTATAAGCGGGTTGTCTGACCGTGAAGCCCTTTCAAGGGTTCTTCTGGCCAGTGCCATGGCGTATTCACTGAAAGGTGAAATTGCCAGATCCCCGTAGATTTGGGCGTTAAACATGGACCAGGGAGTTCCGACAATCATTCGAAGCGTTCTGAAGCACTTTTAATCGCTTGGTTTGAGACATACTAACACTGGACCAGGTTAGGGCGCCATAAGCGAGAATCGGTCGCAGAAACACAGTGTAAATCAGTAATTTGATTTTCAAGCTCAAGAAGCTTTTACTGCAGAGGACGACCCTCGCCCGAAGGAACTTTGAGATGACACTCGAGAAGTGCTGCCGGAACACGAGCTTGGTGTTGAGAATTATACCGAATTACCGGACCTCAGAGCACCATGGAAGACGCTCACCCTCGACTGTGATGGTGGCCGACGGGGGATTTGGTTTTCTCGAGAAACGGATATCTTCACATTTGGCCGGATTTATCAAGAGCCGCTATTTGTTGGACCATTCAACCATAGAGTCCACAGATCTTTGAAGCGATAGGAGAAACTTGGCTTCAATCCGTAAAGGGGAACGTGTAATGTTAGAATGAGTGAAGCAGAATCTGGAGATGCTCCTATTTTCATAGGTGAATTCTTTTGCAGAGAGTCTAATATTGCGGCACAAAGCAGTTTTATCCCAAAGAAGCTTTAATCTTTGCAATATGTTACGCAAGTGTGAACCGACAAAAAATGTCATGGTACGATTTTGCCGAACATTTAGTAGTAGAGTATTTTGATTTCCTGTTTCGAAGATATTTGAAAATCTTAACGTACATTGGTAGTACTAAGAACACATCAAAGCCAAGCTTTGGTAAAGGTTTCTGAAACATGTTTTGATTATTACAAAATGGAAATTTGGCACTTTGAGCATCTCCTTTTGTTCCTTTCAAAACGTTTTCCCATCTGTTGGACCGTGCTATTCCGCTCCTTCTCAACGATTGTGATACATCACTTCCAGGCAACCTCAATAGTTGGAGATTACAATTTCGATGAACAACAATATTCCATACAAAAAATTGTTTTGCTGCAAACGCCGAAGTTGGTTTATGGATCTTAGACCTGTTCATTCAATTCATTTATTTGTTATGTAATATAAATAAAGCGAATTACAATCTAATAAAGTAAAAGCACTCATATTGCTCCCCAAACGTATGTTTCTCGTTAGAAAGATTATTACCACGAACAACCAAAATTTGTTTGTTTGTCTATTTCCAAGAAATCCCCTTCTTACGGGGGCGATGTGCCTCCCTGAAAGAGAGCTATACTCTTGCTTAGCCTATACAACGTTGAGTAGCAACTTCCGTTTCGTATTACAGTAGACGGTAGCACAGTCAACTCGCTTGACTTCTCAGTAATGGAAGCTCCATCAAATATTAAGATCTCTTGATATGGGTATTATTAATTGATGACAGCCGAGAAGGTACAGATTTGCATAATGCATGGCCACCGCAAAGAAGGGGAAGTCCATAAGGTACCGAGTCGTGTCACGAGTCTAAACAGGCCTTCGGGACACATTGGTAGTACATATTTCGCGTATGTATGTATATATCTGTATCGTACTTAATACATGACTGGTATTAGGCAACTATATTCTGTATACATAGCATGTGTGCTATGGCCCGGTTCAACTTCCGCATTAATACGGGAAGCTAATCTTTTTCCTTTTTTCTGGCTCCGGTAATGTGCTGATTCCGATGGATTTGCTGGAAGAGAGGATCCACCCTTCGTCTTCTAATTCCCTCCTGCCACCTACCGGAAGATAAATTACCCGTTTTAGTCGGCGATAACGATCGCCCTGAATATAAAGAAGTGGCAAATACCTTTGTTACAAATTAACCTAACGAGATGGCACTAAAAGATATTTATTAACTCGCCTCACTCGCAAACAGATTTCCTCGTTTGTATGGTTTAAATGCGAGAGCTATCCTAGTGTACAAATAGGAAATAAAAGTTGTGAGAGAAAAATGTGATCTACATACATGATCGCAATTCTGCTGCATTACAGTATTGGAATCTTTATCAGGATGCTTCAAGAACATTGGGCTTGCGACATTCTTTACAAACAATATAAAGAAGTTGGTTACTTTGGCATTTGAAGTCATATTGTATTATTGAAAAGACTATATGTATGTAAGTTTTATACTCACCAGTAACAACACGATTATATGGCTCATTCTCAGTGTTTTGTTTGACGGTATATGTGTAACAAGCAATGGTATTCGTACTTTGGAAACCTGACTGACGCTTTGAAACGTAATTTTAAACTTATTGGAAGCACTTGACACCATCCTTTGTCCAATTTTATTGGAAAATAAAACATAGGCGACATATCTATTTGCGACAGTTGCTTAATACCTTTGATGGCCGACAATTCTTCAAACTAATTATGAAGTATCGAACATGGTGATGTACTTTTCTAGATTCAGTCTAATCTTCTGGATAAATTTAAGGAAATCAAGCGAAAAATAGTTTACACGATAGCTTCTGAGAGATAGATTCAGTAATGTAATAAAATTGGACGTTCACACAGTATGCTAAAAATTGATCTAATGCTAATGAAAACTTCCATTATACAATAAATAGAATCTTCGGTCAATTCCCTTGAACCTCAATGGCAGATTCAAGAAATGCAAGGCAACCAAACAGAGAATCTGCTGATTAGAGGATTGAGGATTATGAATGATGGTATTGACCAAGGATCTGGTAAGGCAATGATAGTCGAGTTTTAGAGATTGTTAAGGAAAGTCTTGCAGTAAGATAGAGTATAAATAAAATAAAATTAGTTCTAAGCAAAAGGTAGTTTCTTGAGCAACCCCCTATCAAGCCCTATCAACCCCTACATCTTTGAAGTTGGAGCTACCCCAGATTCAGTCACGGCAAGTGCACCTTCTTCCCAATCATTAAAAGTATAACACTCAAAAGCGTATATGGGCCGAAATAGCACACAAAATACTCTCCAGAACAGATCCCAGATCTTTTGCTACGTCCTCTTGAACTCTCTCGCTGGTAGTGCTTGTGAAAGCTGCCCATACAAATTCTTTGGTGCTTATAATACGTAGTTGTTTACTAATTTCAGGTTTTGCCGTTCACCATTTGGGCAATTACGCGTGGTTTAGGTGCCTTACCTGGTAGTACCAGAAAGAAGATCAGAATGCTTTTTCTCGGTAACCCATCATTTATCAGGCCCAGAAGAAATTGGTGGTTATAGTATCCTAATTCTTGGTAGTATGCCATCCTCACCAGATTCAGTCTATCCCAGACGATGGCAATGTGATAGTGGACAATGAAGTCTCCCTTAATGAATGTTAGAGCGGATTTTGCCAGAGAGCTGCTTGCAAAACGCAGATTCATCCATTCTATCTATCCATTATTTCTTTTCTGCGATATTCCATAGGCTTCTGACTAAGCAAGCGTGGCGATGTATGCTTATCTGTGTAACATTTGCAATAATCTTGTTGTATTCTCTTCTATATTTTCATTTGTGTGTGTAGATATAACCTTAAATTTGCATGCCCAAGTGCTGGTCAAGTTGAAAATTATCTCTGTGATGTTGGTATCAGATTGACTGGCCAGCACACTAAACCCAGACATTACTCGTAGCCTTCCTTGCCAGCATGTTTGGGACATACTGGCCTTATAGAAGGTGATGCAATTAATCGTGAGAGTATACCTTCAATGAAGTTTTGCAACAGTACCATTACCATTCATTCTATCTCATGGGTAAATGAAAAAGATGGATGTTGTTGATATACTATCTATCTTTGTGAGATTGTCATGTTTTAATATCCTAGAGTGGCAACTGCTTGAAAGCCTTCAGTGATTTTTAATTATCTAGAGATTGGCAATATATTTCAGTCATTATGGGAAAATGTGCTAAGTTTTGGACGTCAGCCTTGCATTGAAATTACTAGGGCCATTTGATTCTACGTATTATGTCTCACAAATATTTTACCATTGGTGCACTTTCCTACACTCTAAATAAGTGACCAATTGCGAGAAGATTGTTTATCGCGATTTATTCTTATTGCTTATTTTTTGCATGGATAGGTTAATGCTTTTCTAAAATCTATTCCAAAGAAATTTAATTAACCTTTACGAAGCTTTTCAATTTAAAGGAAGTAAATTAAACTTTTTTCTGGATTTGGATATATACGTCCACGTTGTGCGGTATCGAAAGCTGAATTCGTTATCGACCACTCAGGTTAGTAAGCATAATATCCGCTCCACTAACAAGGACGAACAGCAGCTAGAATTATCTTATTACAACAGTACATATGGCCGTAGGCTACACGGGATGCCTTATGTTCTCTGAGTAAGTTAACTAATGTATGCTGGATATAGTAGGGGTGTCGGACTTGCCAAGATAAATAGAGAGGCAATTGCCTGAGGAAATGAGACTAACACGATATAAAGACCTCTCTCTAGTCCGACACTAACCGGATTATACATTGCGATAGAGAACGGTCATGGGACACGAAGACAGAGACGGAGAAAAATATCAAATATTATCCTGTACAGTATGTTTTAGTACAGCATAAACACTTCCATTGAAATAACAAAGTTCACTGGTAATACACAATATTAATAAACACATATTGGGCGGTGCTGTTCTTTATATGAAGAACAATTTAGGATTTTACTAAATAGGAAGTGATTGGAATTACGACGCTCTAAAAGTTTTCCATTATTAAGCCTAAGAAGCTCAATTTCAGTAAATCACTGGAATAATTGGAATATTTCTACACTTTGTTGGTTCCAAACTTTAATTTTGGGTCCAGAAAATAATTGTTACAGAGAATATTATCATTTTATAGGATAATATTTTGCAGCACTTAAAAATGCGAAGCTCCAATATCCTGACCACTATATGATGTAACGATCCATCTGTTGGAGATGAAATAGAGATACTAAAGCAAACACATCGGTGGAACCTATAATATTATCAATCCATTTGACATTACACACATATCAATGACGATATTAGTTACGGAAATTGGCCGGTGTTCATGCAAGCGCGAATTTTCATTTTGAACGTCCGCTAATATGCGTGTCATGGGACCAACGAAACCATTACTCTGCTCAAATATCCCGAGGAGAAGTTCTACATACATATGAATGTAGTATCGGACCTGATATAGAGGCAATAAAACATTGCGTTGCTGAACGAATTTGAACTAATTTTCAAATATTTGTTTAAGATATGTGGGTTGTGTTTGCGATGTTTGGATGGCATTGCTGATAAATTTTACTTTTTTTTCCCTTGTTCGTTGTAACTTGATGTAAATCAAATGAACTGCTGTGTAATTTAAGTAAGATGATTAGCATATGTATGGTAAGCTTAGAATTAGATAACTTATACTTCCTACTCCAACTAATATGGCGAAGAGCAGCTAAATATTTTCAGCGAATACTAATATTTCTTGTTTTAACCTAAAATTGCCGGATCGGAGAAAGCACTACAGCATCCCATACAACTCAAAAAGAGACAGTTAATAGGTTTAGAAGAAAAGAAGAAAAGCCACAGACCATGATAATGTAAAGGCAGGAGATGGAAATATACTATAGTTCTTCTACCAAAAAAAAAAACAGCTGATAATAATTGCTGCTTTGAGAAGGTATGCATCACGACAAGACTCTGGCATCCTCCTAATATTTTGGCAAATGATCCAAATAAATGTATGAATTAATGAAGAACGTTTATATTTGCTGTAATTGCAATTATTATACTTGAAAACAATTAATGTCTTAGTAGGTTTGAATCGAAGGGGTCAATGCAAGACGTGGACAAGTCCAGTTTTATAACTTTTTCAGGAGAAGCAAAAAATGTTTCTAACATTTATTCACAAAAATAATCCATTGTTGACAACGATCGATTAAATATTATTAGCATATGGTTAAATGTGAATAAACTATTCCACTTTCTGATTGTATTTTTTGTTCCTAATAATAACCGACATGTCCAGTTTTTGCATAGTTTTGTTCAATTATTTTTACAATATTTGTTTGCAAGGAAAGTTGATACAAATGACTTCTCATTTAATAAAGCTACATTCCATAATAATTTTATAATATTGTGTAGGTACAGAATGGACATTAGTTATCATTATTATCGTCAAATTCGTAGCATGAAGTGACGAATTATGGATCAACCAAATTCAAGTGGTAGCTTTTTATCTCTTCATAAGACCATTGATCAGTTAGTTGCACATAATTTGAAGCCAGCGCCATCACATGATCAAACTTCTTCTTTTCTTAACATTTTGCTTTCAGTATATAACATCAAATTCAGAAAAAATTGATAACGTAACTGTTTTTCCTAATTGTCTTTTGTTTAATGTCTTATTTTCTCATGAAAATGTAATCTAAGCTAATCAGGTATTAGTTCGTTTTGTTCCAAGAGTTAGAGGCTCACAACTTATCCGATGCTACAGGCAATTAGGTTGACAAATATGAAGAATGTATAAACTTATTGCTAGTAGCGTCATATTTTGACACACGTTCTTTTGATTTGAAACTATTTCTTGCATGCATGTCATGATCTCCATAATAAATCCTTTGATGTACTAATATTAAGTTGCTCATGTTCCAATATTTTAGTTTATGAAGCAATAATCTCGATCAGATTGTCCCATACAGTGACTCTATGTTTTCACGATCTAACTTCTACTTTTCGGCAAGAACAGATAAGTCCTAAAAATATGCTTTGACTATTATTAGTTGGGATTATATGATCAATTAAAGGAAATATTTTTGGTGAATTGATCTAAATCAAAGTTTTAAATTTTTTGTCGAAATAGTGAAACCAAAACTGGACTACAAATCATTACAATATATTCTACCTATTGCCAATAAGCCTAATGGGATCACCACAATCAGATGTGTCGAAGTGCCTAAAGAGTGCAAAAGCAAGTATGTTTTAAGAAAAATTAAATTGATGCACAATGATGAACTGATACATGACCGATAGGGGTTATCGGTTTCTGCTTTCCTAAAGGATCAAGGGTTGAGGGACTTGCGTACCATCTAAATTTAAGCATGGGATCGGTGCAGAGATTGTCTGTGTCATTTTTTCCTGTTTGCAGAAGACACGATTTAGAAGGAATTTTTCTGCAAAGCCAGAAAATCCGATTTTAGACATATGTATCTTCGACGAATATGCAGTGCGGACATGATTACCCTCACATGGTCATGGCTTTGAATTTAGTACGATAAAGACCAGAAGGTGAATAATTGGCCGCTTTTCCAGATTTTCTCCAGATCTCGTATCAATCGAGTTAATTCGCACAATCTTGCTCTAAAAGATCAGCTGTAATATTTTTCTTTGACATTTACTTCTTTGATTCATTCATTCATTAGCTTCCTGATTTATGTGTACAAAGTCAAAATTTCTACTTAACAAGAATTTCTTCCACGTTCCAGTTTTGGTAAGATGATATGATGAGTTTGTCGTGGATTAAAATTTCTGTACTCTTACTATTGACCAGTTATATTCATTGTTTCCTAAAAAGAATAACTCAAAGTTTTTGATTTGGTACAAGCAATATTACGGACGAATGGACATATACAGTACTGTGCAAAAGAAACGGGCACATTGATATATTTTATGTAAAACAAATATAAAAGAAGAAAACAGTTTTGTGTGTCAAAAAAGTTTATTCTGTCTGCCACCAATACAACTTATGCCTACATAAGTAAATACAATAATATATGTTTAGTCAAACAGCTTTTATTCCACTGTCAATACTTTGGTATAATTGCTTCAAGAAGTTATCGGGATTGGTGTCCCATTCTGCTTGTAGCACATTCCACAATTCATTTATATTCTCAGGAAGTCTTTCGGTCGTCTTGCGATCAAAATAATCCCAAACATGTTCTATAATATTGAGATCCGGGCTCTGTGGTGGCCATATCATGGTACGAAGGCCTCTGTTCTCTTGCTGTTGTTGTAAATGATTTTTTACTAGCTTAGAAGCATATTTGGGATCGTTGTCTTGCTGCAGTACAAAATTAGAATGTAGAGCATGTTGTTCTAACAGCATTCGATATTTATGGGCGTTAAGTTTGTCTTCAATGTTCAGGATATCTCCAACTCCTTCGGATGAAATACATCCCCACACTTGAATATTACCGCCCCCCATGCTTAACCGTAGCTTATAAACACGGTTCAAGAAGGGATTCACCAACACGTCCCCTGACATATTGACGTCTCCTTGACCCAAACAGCTGAAATTTGGACTCGTCTGTCCATAAGATTTGTTTCTAGTCATTATCTCCCCAGTTTTGATGGTCTTTTGCATGTTTTAGTCTTTTAGCTTTGTTGCCACGCCTGAAGAGAGGTTTTTGAACGGCCACACCTGGTAATCCAGATTTAGTTACCGATTGTCTTACAGTGGAAGCATATATGGACGATACAGTGTACTCGTACTAGTTCTGAACATTGTATGCGTCCTGCAATTTCTGCTTAGCTGTAGCCTTCTCCGTGTAAAACAATAACTTTACTTCTACTCGTTAACGATATTTTTGGCATTTTTAGCTTTAATATTACTGTTCACAACTTTCAACGCACACATTTTTATAATACAGACACGTTTACTTATTATTCCCTAATATTAAATCTATAAAACAAAGTTATAACGGTTATAACGGCCGCTTAAACTGATAAAGTACATTGGCTGAAGTGAATTAAAAACATATCTAGGCGATGCAAATAGAAACTTTATTACTCCTCAATAAAATACTCGGAAATATCGCTCGCCCCCCGGGGTGTTGACCTAAGCACCACAACTAATAATTTCAAATAAATAGGAATTTATCGGAATTATTTGCTGCCATATCAATTTTCTGTTGTGAATAGGTCGTAAACACATTCAGAAATAAACGTGTTCTATAGAAAATTACAATAACCCTACCTATTAAGAAAACTTTTGTAATATGTGCTCGTTTCTTTTGTACAGTATAATTTGCCTTTAAATTTTCCAGGAGCAATGTCTCGTTGGATTGATATTCTTCGCAAAGCTTGATTTTGGGAGATAACATTTTATGGTACAGCACCCAGACTACCCGAGCAGACTGTGGCCTAGAGGTAGTCCTATTTCTCTTCCTTCGAATGTACAAAACGTGCTGGTCTTGCCTTCTTTCAAAACATGATTTCGTAATTGTTGGAGACCAATTAAAATTGGAAATTTATGGCCTAATGTGAATAATATCTCTGTGAACCACCATGAATAATACATGTTCAGTTACAACCACTAATATAATACACAGCATCGAAGCACTGACCATCTCACGTTTCGCAGTTCGTCAATTTCGACTAGCAAATGTTTACTTTATGAGAATAAGGTGGCCTAATGCAATATTGAAATTCGGGTTCGCCTCTACTATGTGTACTCGTTGGCGACGACGTTAACCCTTCTCTCCCTTATCTTCATCTCCGTCTTTACCGTTCTAATTTCCGAACACCTCGCTTTAATGGCGCTTAACTCCCGACAAAATAATAAAGTTTACACTGTTAGAAATTTCGCTCTATACTACTTGTGTATTCATGATGTCGCAAACTTTCACTCAATTTCATCCCGACACTTTTCGCATTATGAATCGCTTATAAATTAAGTTGCAAACGAGATGCTGAACTGTTAAAGCAAGGCAAAACTCCCGGCGATACCGCCACACCCGCCGCATCCCACGTATCCATTCCAACTCGATTCCCAACATAAGCATAACTTTCCTAAAACAAGTTTAGAGACAACTCGTTCGAGGTTGGATGCGGTTTCGGAAGTTTCGTCTTGGTGCGCCCTCTCGCGGAGGGGAAAAATGGAAGGAAAGTCGCGCATGAAGAAAAACCGACGCCATCTCATAAATAACGACATATATTACATTCCGGCAGACTCTTTCCATATTATCAGGTAAATTTTAAAAGCTTACAACAGTAAGATAAGTGCTGGTAAATGGTTAAACAGCAGAAAAGTCTCCGGGGAGACAGAGTTCATATTCATGTCCTGCTATAATGTTATTATACGTCGCGTAAATAACCTGAGGTTGTACTAAATAACGTAATAATATGACTAACGTGGTGGCGCGAGTGAGATTTATTAGACTTTGAAAACAGTCAGTGAACAGGCAAGAGAGTTTTAGAGGAAGCGTTAGCTTTACATGCATTACAACGACGTATACCGTAGTAAGCATTAACTGAATAAGTATTCAGCAACTAAGTTTATTTATCTTACCCTTAGTCTGTAGTGAATGGAGGAGCTTACCTTCAACGTTGTGAGTTGTAGTAAAGGATTTTCACAAGAATTTATTACCGCGGCCTAAAGAAATGTCTTGGAAATAAATAGAAGTTTAAATTAAATGTAATGGCGACATAAATATACCTTAGCATAAATGTCAAGCTATTTGTGCGTTGGGCTAGCAAGTACCGAGAGTGTGGCATTAGGGTTATTCATAATATTATTGTGTATAGCACGGCAGTATATCGTAGTACCTTGGAACCTGTTTGTTTTTTTTTTCCTGAAGAAGGACTTTGTGACGTAAGACGTATCTTTTAGTTAGATACATACAGATTACATCAATTTCTATTCTAATATTTGTTCGATCATCCATACAAATAAACTACTCTTCTACCACTCCAGCATATCGGAGAAAAGTGTAGGTTTCAGTATGTCAATCCGATTGTCTTAAGCATACGGTTAGCTATTCTGAATGACACAGTGCAGTATGTCTTCCGATAGAGCTATACTGAAACTTTTCGCTCCTCTTTTACG